>JAHXMU010000145.1:2097560-2149272 GCA_019455685.1 Philornis downsi | reverse complement strand
ATAATTCTTATCGGTGTTAATCATACGCAACCTAAATTAAATTAATTTAAATTCTCAAAGTGTGGCATACTTTCAGGGAAACATTATTCATTTAAATTTATGCTTGTTCAAATAGGCGGCCCATTAAAAACTCTTTTCGGTTACTTCCAAATTAACCGTCTCCAAAGTAGACAGATTCTCCTAAAAAACAAAAAAAAAAAAAAAAAAAGAAAAAAACATCATTTTAACTCTATCAACCCTGTAGAAAAAAATCGTGTTATGCATTTTAATTGGCATTCAAACATACAGTGCTATATATCTTGTTACGAAGCAGTAAATGATTTTCAATCAGGAATGCAACAGCACTCATTGGTAGCAACAACTGCAACAACACCGAAACTCCCACAGTCGCCAAAGGATGTACAAGGATACACAAGCCTACTAGTACCACCGCTACGTAGTCATCACACCGAGCTGCTCACAACACTATCTCAATTACGTTACCAAATGCAGTTCAAATAACAAAGCAAATTACATCATGTACTGAGCACTGGGGCTTTTGGCCATTTTGGAGTAGCCATGTCGTTATGCATGTTAAATTTAAAATGAAAATTTTCCTATACCGAATTTCGCAAAATAATTTCGATCATTTTGAATACAATTTGAAATTTGAAGTAAACTAAATGTACGAGGAGGAGACAGGGGGACATTGAAGCAAAGCAAACATCGGCATAGTGTTGCAAACCTAGAGAGCTTCGCAGATGCACTCACGGTTGGAGACAGGAAGTTACAGTTGCATTGGGGAAGATACACATGATGCTATTATAAACGTATTACCAAATGTAATACACATATATACAACGAGATCTCCAAACATGCATACGCTCACGCACACATTAGTATCTATAGAAAGTTTGAAAATACATACAATGTGATTATTTTTCACACAAACGCAAACACACTCTCCCACATACAAGATCATGTAACTGTTCAATTTTTGAGTGAATGTGTGACTGCATATAAATCAACATTGCAGTTACATGCACTGTAGAGTGGCTATAGTAGTGATAGTATTAGTCTCTGTACGCATACGTGTTTGTGCATGGCAGTCTAGTGTGTTACTTTATGATAACCTTTGCTTGCCTGTGTATTAACAAAAAATCCTGAACGAGTTGTATCCTTTTTTGCTAATGCTTCTGCTAACATTGTTTTTGTCCCCACACAATTTGCATAAAATGTTGTATTGTGAGCGTGTTGGTGTGTGCGTAGTCTAAAGAGAATAGTCAGTGGCAACAGTACGAATAGTATCTGGTTGTAAATTCAACTTATACGTGCCGATTTGACCAATATTATTATAGTCGGGTATGCATTATAAATCGTATTCCTAGTATGTGCTATACACACACACACACACACACACACGTACACATACAAACATTAGGCCCATATATATACCGGTAGCAAATGTTTGCTTAATTTTTCAGTATTTATTCCATCCGTTTGCACATCAAGCTTTGGCAATACTACAATTTTTATTCTAACCTTTCTTTTCCACTCTATCCATGTATACCATTCATTTGGAGAAAATAATTTGATTTGGTTTTTGTGTATTTGAAATTCTAATTACATGTAAAAAAAGAGCGTTTGCCTGCGAACGAGATGTTTACTGAGTTAGAAGAAATGCTATTATTGGGTATTTTAATGGCAGAAAGCCTTAAAGTAGGTAATGGAATTTTGTCAAAATAGCAGATATGTGTGTTCGCTTTAGACTGGCAATTTGTATTGTGAGTAAAAATCTAATCAACTACTGTGATGGCTGGGAAATAGGTTTTAAATAAGGCTTAATAGTTCAGCATCCGTAAAAGGCGTATTAAACAACTTTTGATAGGGAGAGAAATGTATAATTTATGGTGCACCAATTGAATACAGTTAGGTTTAATATCTGATCAGATGATGTGACAAAGTCATATGACAATGGTAACAAAATAAAAATTAATATATATGGAGTACAGTTACTTTACAATGCTAAAAGAAAATTATTTATGAAGCAACTTGAAATGAGGTTTTAACACAAATTCTTAGAAATGTTACCATTGCAGTTGAAAGTAGTTACATTTCCGCAATCAACTTTGAAAGAAAAAAGGAAATTTCGAATTATTAGGAAAAATAGTTTTAGTGAAATGATATCATAATAATGTCAGCCTTACGTGCCGGGAACTCAAAATACAATCAGATGTTATTCGTATATGCATGACTTATATATACAAATATTATTGATATTTATTAAGGGGACAGGACATCTCCGGCTATTAGTTGGAGACGCTTTTTTTTGGAGTTATCGTTTACTTGGCTGCTCGAACAGTTCGTCAGCAAATCGAGGTCACTATCAAAGAAGGATAGCTGGTTGATTGGAGTTACAACCCATGATTATATTCACAACATTTAGGAGCTCTAACTCGTGTATGGGCAGTAGTACTATGTAGTAATAAATTAAATCATGTTTGCGATCGTCTGCGAAAAATGTCTCAAATAGCTTTGAATGCTATGGTAGCATATGATTATTTTCTTTACAATTGAGTTTACTTTCTGTATTCCTACATTTAATACGACTTCAATTACTTTGATTTTGAGTTCCCTAAGAGTACAATAGCAGAATAAAATAGCATAGAAGTAACAAATTTTTTTTTTGGAATGCTTCTTTCTGGTGTACTTTTTTTTTTTACAAATTTCGACACAAATGAAATTAGAATCACAGCCGCTGCTGTTTTGTCGACTTCTGTTTATGGAAACTGTCCTCGGGATTCAGTTGAGTCAGTTCAAAAATTTCAAATTTCGTGTCTAGATTTTTTTTTTGTAAATAACATATTCAACTCCTGCGGATTGAGGGCATAAAGCTATGATTTTGTGACACAGCGATGCCTATATCACAGGGTCAAATACCGGTAAAATTTACATTATTCCGAAGGGCAGCTACTCAAACTGATCTCTTTGTTCATTGTTTTACAAAAGTTTCTGTTCATCAACTTTAAAATATAATTGCGGACACATTTTAATACTTATTCTTTAATTTAGAGCAATATGTGGTGGTAATTGGCAGGTATGGGGAAGACTCAAGTCAACACACATACATTTTTCTTTAAATAACTGTGGACTTGGTTACTGCAGATCGCAATAGACCACAAGTATCGTACGTTGATAAAATGGCTTTAACAGGAAAAAGATTGGCTTAAACAAGGGCTTTAAGAAATGCTAATTTGAATTAATTTAAATTACTGTTAACATTAACTTGGTAATTAAAAACATTTAACGATAGCAATTTATAAATCTGAGAAAGAATTATGCCAACTTGTATGCTTTTTTAAGGACCATCTTAATAATAACAATAATATATAATTTTCAATTTGTGGCTAATAGATGTCGTTAGTAGGTAAAACTGTTCGTGTGGAAAAAAAAACTTTTTTTTTTACTTTCTCCTACTTTTTGCCATTTAGTACTTCATTAAACGATGACAGAGAGAAGAAAAAACCATCCTTGTTTGTATGCTAAAATTGTGGAAGTGGTCATCGAAAATACTAAAAATTCAATATTTTTGTGGGAAAATGAACTAAGATATGAATGCTGCCAGAAAAATGTCTAGGAATCCTCAATTTAAACTGATCGTGCCTTGAATTTTGTCAGAACTAACAGTTGGTTAAGTCAATTGATATCAATGTTATGTGCTGAGTTCAACAATACATGAAAACATTAAACAAAGAATATGTCTCCAATTTTGTGCAGCGGACGAAATTTCGTTCGTCAATGCAAAGAAAAGGTTGTGGAAAATTTACGATTATTAAACGATTTGTACATATGAGTGGCGCAAAGAATTGAGCGATTGTCAAAGTTTAAACTATCGATAAGATTAGCACAAAATTAATCAAAAAGTGGTGGAAAAGTGCATCCGGAGAGCGTCATTCCACTTTGAGAGAGATTTTAGTTGATAATTCTTTCACGTTTGGGAATAAGGTCTTAAGTCAAAAAAATGCATTTTGAGTTTTTGATTGGGTTTAACTCAATTTTTTTTTCTCTTTCGTTTGGTATCAATAATTGAAATCTAGCACAACTGCATCCAATCGTAATCATTTGGTCTTTAGGCACTAACTCAAAAAATTTCATAATTCGTTTGGTATTAAATAAGTTTCAATTTTACATTACGAAAAACTATAGTATATGACTTAAGACCTTATTCCCAAACGCCAAAGAATTGGGACATGATATTGGTCGCCGTAAGACTCGTTTCGGTAGAAACTGCTATCGATAAGAGGTCTCTGTGAATCATTGACCGCATCATAACTGATAATGAAAGCAAAAGTATACATATACAAATCATTGAATGAACTGATTGGCATTCTGAAAATCACTTACGAGTATATGAAATGTTTTTAATGTTGGAAAATTAATAGCGGTATATGTACTTTGATTTATATGGAGCCTATTTCTAAGGCGATCAAATAAACTTTGTTAATTAAATGAAAAAAAAAATGTATTGTACATATATAGGCAAAGATGACGCCTGTGTTATATCCACATATCCTAAAGCGTTGTGTATTGACATCCACAGTGTACTGTGTCTAAGCTTTAGTCAGGTCGAACTAATTTGTGCCAGTCCATTTGTTAAACATTTTTTAATACCAATTTTCTTTTTCAAAATGTTCAATGAAAATTTTGGTTCTAAAATTTAATATATGAATAATTAAAATTTTTCTACAAAATTAATTTTTGAAAATAATCATTTTCATACTACACTTACATATACGGGTAATTCTTTTCAAATTTTCATATAAAGGCTGTCTTAACAAGAACGCAAGATTATAATTTGGTGCCATTCGAAGTGTCATTGTTTGAAATTTGAACAATTGTTATAGTTTGCTAGTAGAAGGTACGAGGTTAGTAAAAATGGAGCGCTACGCGAATGAACAACGCATTCTCATTGTAAAATTGTTTTACCAAAATGGTGAACGTTTTGCGGCTACAGTTCGCAAATTGCGATTAATTTGGGGTCACAATAATGCTCCAAAAGAGTCAACTGTAAAGAGTTTAATGGATAAATTTGCCAAAACTGTGTCTGTTAGTGATGTAAAGACAACAACGCGCTTTCGACCAGGTCGATTGAAAATGTCACAGCTGTAGGTGATGATGTCGCTCAAACTCCATCCACCTCAATTCGACACCGAGCACAGCAAATTGGTATCTCCAAATCCACTATGCAGCGAATTTTGACGAAAGATTTGCATCTTCACGCATACAAAGTTCAATTGACTCAGAAACTGAAGCCAGCTGACTAGGGACAGCGAAGGGAGCTCATTAATTGGGTATTGGAGAGACAACATGAAAATGCTGATTTTGCCGATAAAATCATCTTCAGTGACGAGGCCCATTTCCATCTTGATGGCTTCGTCAATAGGCAGAATTGTTGCATTTGGAGTGAGGAAAATCCTTGAGTGATTCACGAGAAGTAAATACATTCTCAACGTGTCACTGTGTGGTGTGGATTTTGGGCTGGAGGAATCATTGGACCTGTCAATCGCCAAATAGTCAATGGTGTTCGGTATCGTGAAATGATAACCAGTTCTTTCGTGCCTAGAATTGAAGAAATGAATGTGGAGGGCATGTGGTTTCAACAAGACGGCGCCACACGTCATACAGCCAGAGAAACAATTCAATTGCTGCATCAGTCATTTAAATCTTGCATTCTTGTTGGGACACTCTTTACATGTAAAATATTCGTTTAAAGAAGAATCAGTCTACCAAATTTCTGATTACGGAGCTTACAAATTTATATTTTCTTATCTTGTTATAATGGTAACTTAAGTAGCATACTTTAAGGCTTAAACATCACATGTAGACTACGGGATGAACATTGAATTTTTATCTTAGCTTCGTTGAACATAACTCATAGGTGGTAATGATATCCCCAACTTCAAAAATCCTTCTTACCTATTTGTATTCATTTAACAGAAATTCCTAATAAGCTTTTTTAGCTCCCTACAATTTTGATGGGCTTATTTGTGGGTAATTAGACAAAATCGTCAATCCCTATATAAATTGATAAAAATAATCGTCATCAGTAATGAAATCATGAATTGGTTTCCTGTTAACTATATATATCGGGAGAAATAACTAAATTCCAAGCAAAACAACCACAATGAACGATGGAAGCTGTCATTCAGAAAAAATACCAAGATTTGTATTGACACTAAATATTCTTTCACTCTCACATTGTGCGATTGAAGATGCATAACAACGCAAATATATGCGTGCGTGTGTCGAGGTGAGGTAGTTATATCAGGTTATATCGCATTAATACAAAATCCATGTCACATTATTATTCGTTGTAGGCTGTCGACATGGTTTTAGTTTATTTAGAGTCAAGTGATGTAGACAAAATATTCTACATGCCTCCAACCGTACACGGAGTAAAATGAAGTTCCCTACAACTTAACTTGTCACACCGTCACTCCATACGGCATGGTTCCATTTACATTTTGATACAGGTTTTGTGAATGTTCAGAGTTGGTGGGACAGAAGATATACTTCTCAACATGACCATGGTGTTATAAACATCATCAATGTTGTCAATCCAGATTCAGGTTCACTACACATACCCGTACATGGTCGATAGTCCTTTTTGGTTTTGTTTTGTTGTTGTTGTTGTTTTTTTTTTTTTTTTTTTTTTTGTAAGGGTTGTGGGGAAAGAGGAGTTAGTTTTCATGGGTATTTTTTATTTTATATAACAAAAGCTGATAGTCATATGGATATATGAACTCCTATGTGTATAGGTATATATGCATACATGTATGTAGTATACATGTGTATATATCTGTACGAGATTTTATGCTTAAATTGAATTAATTTACATTTTGATGCCTTTACATGTGGCTACTTTGTGTGAGTGTATTGGTGTGAACAGAAGCACACACACAAAACGAACTGTCAATGTCAATGTGAGAACATGTGTGTGAGTGTGTGTTTATTGTCCTGTGTCCTGAAAATAAAATGTAAATGATTGTGGTGATGCGGTGAGCGAGTGTGTTCGATTCACATTGTGCCTTGGTGTTAGTAATTTCTTGACTTTGATTTGTTATGGCAGTTATATGCACACACATTCGCAGCCATACTTACATACACACGTGTAGCTGACATCATTGCCAATGTGTGCGGCTGTATATGATGTGATCTACCACAAAAAGGGGGTGTCGAATTTCAGGCTTTATCACATATTTGACGTGCTTGATTACATATGGTAATATCCTTGTGAATCTGTGCCTCCCTGTCATCTTTGGTAAATTTGCGGTTAAGATTTATTTGAATATGAATAGACAGCAACTACATAATGTAAATTTTCATTACATCTCTTCGAATATATGTACGAAAAAAAAAACAGTTCTAAGTAGAATTCTATTCTCAGGAAAATTTGAGATAAAAGTCGGTTTTGGTTTTTATTCTTGTCTTGCCCAACACGCACTCTTTTCCATGTCAATTCAAATGCAAATTAGATCTGGTTGTGCAAAAGCGTGTGGGTATATGAAAAATTCTTTCCATGTATATTTTGTAAATACTTTTTCTTAGGAAATTTTAAATTGCTATGACGAAAGGTCAAAAGATGCAAATGAAGAGTTGCGAAACTTCCAATACAAAATATATTAAGCACAAGTATATTTTCTAGGAACACGATTGACTAGGAAGATTGTGCGCAAATCTTGCGGAAGTAATAAAGCCAGTGATATTATATTGGTAACGTAGACCCAAAGATTGACGGTTGGTTGAAAATGTTAATCACATTAACAGAAAAATCTCATTTCATATATCCCCACATCCATTTATCGAATTCTTAATAAAATCCCATGAGGATTTATTACTTGTAGAAGATTAGCTTAAACTTAAACTAGAGGAAGAAACACGTATAAGGTATGGTAGAAATAAATCTATAATTTTTTCCAATAGATGGCATTAGTAATTTCTATTTCGCATTGTACAGGGTGGCGCACCCTTTTTCAATCACTGTATTTTATTTATTTTTTTTTTTTTGTTATTGCATAGAAAATTCATTTGTATTTCATAAAACTAATTGGTTTTGCAGATGATATACCTTAAATAACCTCCATGCTGTGTCATTTACGCATATGCGACACCTGATAAGAAAACTATTCATTGCGGGATCACCTAAATTATTGTTTCAATGGACTGCCACAATTTCGCCAAATTCCTTGACCTAAAAAAAGTCTGATACAGTCAGCTTAGGTGACGTTGGGGGCCAACAGAGAGTGGAGATTTTGTATATTCATTTGTTTGGAAATTTTCGTTGGAGCTCCATCATAAATGTTTCGGCTATGTGTGCAGTTACTCCAACTTGCTGGAACAAAATGCTGTTGAGACAGATATGTCTTCAGCGCAGTTCTGGGTAAAAAAAAACTCCTTCAACATCTGTAATAACGGACTCTCTTTGCCAATTGCACCACCCTGTATAAGTGTGAATTGGCTAGCGTACATGCCATTGAAAGAGGTGAATTGTATTCCACCAGGATGACGCCAGTCCACAAACATCGATGGTGATAGCGGCCAGAAGCTCAATTTGGAAATGTTTACCTGACCTCACAGCCATTTAAGATACTCCGTACAGTACCAAGGTTTATGTTGTTTTTTTTTTTCTTTTCAATAATTGTTCGGATGCTTGATATGCGAATGACAACATGCCATAAAATTCCACTGCCCAAATTATAAATAAATTTAAAATTTAAATTATATCCTAATTAGCTCCAGCAACTTGTTAATGTTGGACGCACTTTTAGCTACTATGAAATTAATGCCAATATTTGTCATCACAAAGACAGCATGATTTTAGGAGCATATAAACGATATCAGTGAATTTCTGGGCCATATGCTTGAGAATAGGGGATTAAAATCTAGCTAGTCAACACTACGGACTATACGGCAATATCATTAAATGAAAAGAACATCAAATTACGAATATGACACACAATATTATGAGCGGTCGGAACAGCACGTTGACGTTTTACAGCTAGCCTATATTTCCTACTATACGTCAACCGCACTAAATGAAAAGAAATCAAATGGCGAACCCTCTAGTATCAATAGTGGTAGCTTTACAACATTAATATGCAGCAACATTCTGATGTTCACATGCGAAATATTTGACTACCGCCTCGCTGTCTTGTTTTTGTTATTATACATCTGAAACCAAACTCACAACTATTATCGGCGGTTAAATTATCGCACCGAAATCCAGCAATAGACCGGCATTCACATACGCATGTGTGACCGCCGCCTTGATGCTTTGTTCTTACTGATATGTATTTGAATCCGTGCGAGCGTTAGTCGCCGCTACCAGCGATTAACAAATAAACCTACCTATACAATAAGGAGTGATTGAAATTTGCATAAAACAGAGAAACTTTTGCCAACAGCAATTAGTAAATATAAAATGGTTACTCGCTCAGGATGTTATGGTCCAATCAGCGAATTCAGTAGAAACGAACAAAATAGTTCCCTCGTTTTTTTTTCCAAACCATATGGCATCAACATTTTCACCTGCACTAGTATTAGGTCCATAAAGATATCAATTCTTCAAAGCTTTCAGTCTAATCCAGTTTGTGGACTAGAGAGCGATTTACGCGATCTGTAGTATCTTCAGAACAACACTTTTTATAACATCTGTGCTCAGTTCGTACAAGAAAAGTACAATTTCCCGCAAAATGCACTAAAAATTTGACGAAATTATTTAAAAGCGCCTAAAACTATGGGACGTCTTTATGCTAATGCTTGCTTGCTTGGTATCATCTATTTCTTGTGGCTGAAAATAATAAGCAGCAGAGAGAACTAAGTCTAAGAGAACTAAGTCTGAATCAAATTTCAGCAAACATGCGAAATTTGGGCGAACTTACTGGGGTAAACCTTTACGAGGTGCAACGAAGAAGTAGCTAAAACTTAAAAGTATACATATGGGATGCAGATGTACTTACATATATATTAAAAATATATCCTGACCACATAAAATTGCCTGCCTTCTTTGTCATCACATAGACGGCATGATTCTAGGAGCACATAAACGATATCAGTGAATTTCTGGGCCATATACTTGAGAATGGGGGATTAAAACCTAGCTAGTCAACACTACGGACTATACGGCAATACCATTAAATGAAAAGGACATCAAATTACGAATATGACACACAATATTATGAGCGGTCGGAACAGCACGTTGACGTCTTTCGACTTTGTTAGAGAGAAAGGTATTAGAGTCAGTTTCAGGAATCCAAAAGTACGAAAGACTACTATATTTTGTAAGCTGAATATTTCAATTATTTATATATAGTCATTTTTAAAATTTGATCATAATTTCATTCGAGGTACACAACATCTTATTGCTTATACTTAGGCGTATTAACAACTTAAAAATGAAAAATAGTTTCCATTTCACATCACAACATTGTATTTTCATAACATTGTACTTTTTGTGAAAGTAACCATGTGCAGTGTCTACTCACAGCCATTATGTGGCTTCTTTCAATCCCCTGTTGTATGCCTTGTTTCTATTTAAATACATTTTCATTGCCTAGTTTTAGTATCTGTGTTGTATAAATTTGATGAGTGAAAAAAAAAACGTGAAAAATATAGAAAACAACTGCAATTTTGTAATTTTTTTCTACAGATGAATTGTTTTCAAATTACCATGTGCATTATAGGTATATTTGTTGTATATATTTAGGTGTTGTTGTTTAATTTTATAAAGAAGAGCAAAGACTACTCCTTTACATATATTATTAAAGTTTGTACAACTTACAATATCCTCGCCTAGACTTTATTGATATTGAAATCTCTTCAAATTATTCAACTTACCTAGAAAGAAAGAAAGAAAGAAAGAAAATACAATTTAATTTTATTATAAAAAATTTATTATAGCTTTAATATTTTCCGTTTAACTGAAATATCACCATATACGCATAAGGCTTTAATATTATCCTACCTATCCAATCTTTACACTTTCCTTTCAAAGGCCATTGCATATCCTCTCTGTTTGCATTGTAATACTGGTTCTCAGTGCTATAGGAAAATGTTTGTATTAAGCAAGTGCTACAATTTCAATAATATCCGATTTCCTTATTATAACAGGCTAACAACAACAACAGCAGCAGCAGTAATGACAGCAACAGCAAAATGTTGCCGGTATTGCCACAGTCAACAGATTTCATTTATGTTACTCGATCGTTGAAAAGAGCACAGCAAGAGGCTTGTGAAAGGTGTTTCGGCTGCTACAATTTCCTTATGGCCGTTCTTTTGAAAAATTCAATACCTTTTGCAGCCATTACCATAACAAACAAACGACGCCTATTTGCCTTAAATACACATCTACACCGCCCCATAGCTTATGCCTTCCCTCTTTGCTCCCGGGTTTAAAAAGGATATCTTTCTGTTTGTAGTTGTTCCTTGGCGTCGTTTGCTTCTTGTTACAACAATAATAATAAAATCTTGTTAAAGTGTTAACATGCTATATAAAGACATTGTACTCGGCTACAAACAACAAAGTACGTAGTTACTAATTCATACATCGGCGTTTATAGAATATCTTTGAAAGAACAAGCTTTTTATTAAAATTTTCCTCAACATCCTTTCATTACGCCTTTCGTTTCATTTTGAATACCCTGCATTGTTAATAGGTGTTGGTGTTATAGTATATCCTTTGCATTTTGTATCGCCTTCTTAGGGTATCCTTAATCTTCGTATTTTCATTAAATATTTCACGGTCTTAAAATATTTTTCCATTACCCTCGCTCACGACTAGTGTAAATATTTTGTCTGGCTTTTTGTTTATTAATTTATTTTGCAAATTTCTTTAGAATCTGCAGGCTTTTTACCATTGCCATCCTTCTCGGCGTTAGACATTGTTTGGTCCAATATCTAGTAGTGTGAGAGCACTAGCTCTTTACGTTGTGAATTTCTGTCTCTTGCAGCCACTTGACAAGACTTAAGTATTGTCGTTGGTGGTGTTGTTTGGAACAGTAAATTAATTTAACCGGAGTTAAGGCTGGCGATGACTTGGAAAATATGTGCCTGGATGTGGATGTTATGGATCTACTAGTATTTATTTAGAGAGCGCAATGTAACAATAGATGACGACAATAACAACATCCATGGTGTCTAGTCTTAAGTGTCCTTGAGTTGCTGCGCATCTTCGCTGTTGTATATTGTAAATGAACTGGGCACAAATCAATGTTTTTTCATTCGTGGTAAACAAAGTCATAAAATGTATGCTATGTGTTTTGATGCTGTTGTTGTTGTATGCCAAGGAATAGGCTTTGCGTTTCTTACTGTATTTATTTATTAAACAGCAACCAGCCTTAAAGTAGACTTTAGTGTTTGCTTTAAATGTACATGATTATTACATGAACACTGCAAGGTTTGAATTTAGTATAAGTAGAGTATTTGCGATTTATGGAGATTTCGTCTCTGAGACATATATACAAGAAGAAGGTTACAGGCAAAGACGAATTAAGTTATCAGTTTGATGTAGTTTGTGCACTGTTTGGTTATTATAATCTAAAATTTTACGTTTGGACATATTCTTGATGATTGTATAAAACTCAATAATTCAGCTGTGAACCAGATTTATGTATACATCGTGCATTGTTATTACTATCACGTATTATTCCTTAAGAAATGACCAAAAATATTTGCAAATATTCTGTCCGCTTGATGTAGGAGAACCAAATGTGATACAGATAGCTATCCTATTTTGAGGCTGGTGTTCGAAATTGGTAAAATACTCAAAATTATGTGAGTAGTGAATCTGTCATTTCGCCTGCAAGTAGTTTTTCGCTGCAACAGCCGAATAAATATCAGTATCTACAATCCTTATCCAGTACTTACTTATCCAGTTTTCAATTAAGAATAAATCATTTGTACGTATTTCACGTGCTTGAACACGGATCATGACTTTTTTACCATTTTTGTTTAAAGACTTAGCATATTTTTAGACACAACTAAATCATTCCAGCGAATCTTGGAGAGATTTTACATGCTGGAAGTTACGGATAATATTTAAAAGTACTCGCATATTAATATTTGAGTATTAAAGCCGCTTTTTATAACATCAACATTTTCGCTTGCACAAGTGCTACGATCATTACTAAACCAAACGCTGTTTCTAACAGTTTCAGCCTATCTCAATATATGTAGATTAAAAGGCAAATTATGTGCCTTCAAGCTGGTCTTACACCCATTGAAATCTCTATGCTTAATTCGTACAGAAAAAGTATAATTTAAACCACAACGTCGCCAATATTCGAAGGAACGATTTGACTGCGCCTAAATGTACGCAGTAGCTTTATGCTGATGTTATTTGCGTTGACTTTTTATGCTACTGAACCAAAACAACATCAAATCTCATTAACCATGATTATTTTGAGGATTTGTAATCAGATGGAATAGAAAGCAGTTTTGAGTTGCAATTGGGGAATACATTATAAGCTAAAGAACTCCGTACAAATTGTAGATTTTTATATTTTAAAATATCCCTAAAATGTTATCATTATATTGCCTGCATTCAAGCGCTTCAATAGTACAAATTGAGTTGCCTGCTTTTAGTGTAATTATATTATTATATCTTCATAGCATTTTACTACGTGAATCGTGCATAGTGTATGACGGTAGTTAATGTGTGATGGTAGTCAATGCATACCTGGTAGGACTATCCCAATTTGTAAATTTGTTAAGGACTGCCGTCACCGTTGTCATGATTATTGAGAAATACTATGCAAAATATTAATTTTCTAATGATAGTAAAGGGTGTCACAACAAGAACGCAAGATTTAAATTTTAAATAAAACACAGATATTTCAAAAAAAAAAAAATCGCGAAGCTTTACTATATCGTAAAGTAGACAGAATGAGGTTATGTATGGAACAACACATCGGGCAGATGGCCGCCGCGGCTTTTCAAAGACCGTTTTGCATAAATGCTGCGGTATTTCATTAATACAGCGTCCAATTTCCTCTTTTCAGACTTTCGTCGTCGTCGGCTTATTCGCGTAAACCATCGACTTCAAAAAACCCCAAAGAAAAAAGTCTAATCGAACGATCTAGGCGGCTAATTCTGGTCTCCAAAACACGAAATAACATGAAATAAAATGACTGATGCAGCAATTGAATTGTTTCACCGCCTTGTTGAAACCACATGCCCTCCACATTCATTTCTTCAATTCTAGGCACGAAAAAGCTGGCTATCATTTCACATTACCGAACACCATTGCCTTGTGCGTGTTCATGTTGTCTCTCCAATACCCAATTAACGAACTCCCTTCGCTGTCCATAGTCAGCTGGCTTCAGTTTCTTAGACAATTGAACTTTGTATGCATGAAGATGAAAATCTTTCGTCAAAATTCGCTGCATAGTGGATTTGGAGACACCAATTTGCTGGGCTCGGTGTCGAATTGAGGTGGATGGAACTTGAACTACATCATCACGTACAGCTGCGACATTTTCGGTCAATCGACCTGGTCGAAGGCGCGTTGTTGTCTTTACATCACTAACAGACACAGTTTTGGCAAATTTATCCATTAATTTCTTTACAGTTGACTCTTTTGGAGCATTATTGTGACCCCAAATTGATCGCAATTTGCGAACTGTAGCCGCAAAACGTTCACCATTTTGGTAAAACAATTTCACATTCGTGTAGCTCTCCATTTTTACTAACCTCGTACTTTCTACTAACAAGCAATTACAATTGTTCAAATGTCAAACAATGACACTTCAAATGGCGCCAAATTTAAATCTTGCGTTCTTGTTGGGACACCCTTTATATGAGAGCAAAGCGTTTTTGGCGCGTCTATAAGTCTTTACGTTGTTCACGATGGCGTGTCTTGCAAGTGACTCAAGTGAGACAAATAAGACTATTGGAAAAAAGCTCTTGTATACTTAATCTAATTTTTAAAAATGGCAGTTCTTCTAAATTTTAACACATTAATGTTAAATTCAATAAAAGATTATATGATTCAATTTATAAAGTAACTGAAAGGCTTAGAAAAATTCTAATGGAGTGCCCTAAATGTGTGTTTTTGCGGAAAAATACTAAAAACATTTTGCTGGAAAAACATATAAGCTCGAAATATTGATTGTGAGAGGAAACTAAAATGGTTTACGCTATGAGTTAATACATAGACCACGACATTGTGGAATGCAATCCACGATGGTAATTATGTAAGCTTCTAGTCGACCGAACTTGTGGCCCCTGGCCATATTTTCGCCTGTTCCCTTGTCCTATTTACTATGTCTTATTATTGCTTTTGGGTCTTTATTTTGTACTATTGGGTATTTCTTTGAAGTCTAATTGTAAGTGATATCATGCGTTTACTTAATTCCGACACTCATTATTTTTTTCTTAGAAATGTTATTAATATAGTCAATGTATATTTATTTTGCCTTAATTTCGTTACGGTTGACTTTCCTTTCCAATTAATGTCATATGTCTCCCATAGTAGCTGGATCACAACTTTTTGATTACAATTTCGCCAGATGGCAGACAAATAAATCGTAAAAGAATTTGCGATAACCTGAACCTGTCATCTTTAGTTTGTTTTATACGCCTAATTGACCATATTTCGTTTCAATTTTTGTTCGTTTTGATTTCTTCTTACTTGTTTTTCTCCTTCGCCATTGCCATCACCAACACCAACGTTTCAATAAGCTGAGGGGATTCTTAAGCGTGGCCACTAAATGAAATTACATTAATTTTTCAATAATCCCTCTTCAAAACTAATTGAATTAGATGTAACTTTAGTAGTATACTTTAGGGGTTGGATGGAAGCCCACGCAGCAGCAACCAAGCAAAAATAAACCTAACAGAGAAAATAGCTTCGAATCCTAAAAGGTAATAAAGTGTTATAACGAAAGCTAATCTTTTATTAATTTGGGTGGTAGAAAAGAAGGCTTTAAAGGACGGGAAAAGGCAAAAAGTTGAGAAGAAAAAAAAAAAAACAAAGAAATTGTTTTGTACGAAAATAAGCAATAAAGCATTCATATGCGATAAATTATCCCATAGAAAATAAGAAGTTAATTAATTTTTTGTTTTTCTGTTGGGCTTCTATATCGTAAGAGTGTAAGTAAAGGAAAGCTAAGAATTACAACGAACTTAAACCCCAAAGAGATATTAGTAAGTTTGGCGGTGGCTGCATTCATAACCTACAGTGTTTTTCTTTTCGCAATTTAGTTATAATGAAGTGGAATCTTTTTAGAAGTTTTCACTTTTGGCTATGTTGGATTTAGGTTTTCTTTGCGGAATTAACCTTGTGCTCCTTGTTGCTGACTCTGTCTAGAGCGGATATTAGCCATATTTTCTTAACAGTCTATCTTTGTGTGGGTGTGTACATTCAATTTCCGCTTTACTTTTGCCACGCCAAACAAATGAAATTGTTTCATTTTATTATAGTTTTTTTTCTAACCTTACTTGCACATAGAATAGTTTTCGCTATGTCCTTTAGCTTATAAGTATAAGTTCTCATGAGACACTTTAACCAAAGTTTCTTAGAAATATATGCGGCATATTGCTAAATCCTTGCTGAGTGCCAGCAATATAAAAACGCCTTCTCTTTGACAGGCTTTGTGTGGTTTTCTTCGCTTCCCCTTGTGGGGCTTTGCGAAAAATTGTAAATTGTCCAATTTCAGTCCATGCCAGAAAGGCCAATAAAAAGTTATGCCGAAAATGTGTTAATAAAGTACACTTGCTGTGTCATTTCATATGGTTGTTATAGTTTCATTACCATTTTGCTTGATGATTAACAGAGGTGGTGGTGGTGGTGGTGGTGGTGGTCGTCTTTCCATATTCTACTCTGTGTCAGTGACAGGCACCATGTGGTCCTTTATAACATTATTGTATTTTTGCTCAACATACCATCTTAATTTTAGTTTCGACATGTACATTTCTATTTCGTGACATTTATTAGTTTTCCATTTTAATGTTGATGACTTGTCCAAAGTTCACTCCAAGAGATGAAGGAAATTTTCTATGGGAAAGAAATTTGCTGTTTAATAAAGTTTGCCAAGTGGCACTTTGGACCGATAGATGTTTTTTCCTGTAACTTAATTACAAGAATTTTGTATTCTTAGCTGGCACTAAAGAGAAATGCGAATTTAGGTACGTTGATATGAAGTGGAATATGTACAAATATACTGCAATAGTGTGGGATAGCCAAACTGAAGCTATTAGTAGATTTGAATTTAAGACAATACCTAAATTTGCGTGACTTTGCAGTCTAATAAATTTAAAACCAAATCCAGTATTCTGTAAATAACGGAGTCCAATATCAGTTTTCTTTTTGTCGAGGATTTGAAAGCAAAATTTGACTGACTAGTGATGGTGATTCTTAAACTAAAAGCAGTGCAATTATATAAAATACTCAAATTTAAGTTTATATTTCTTTAATCTTCAGAATTTAATAAGAAAATTAAAGTGACGCGAAAAAATTTCAAACAGTCGAAAAAAGATAAATTCGAAAAAAAAAAAAATTTCTCATATATGGTAAAAAGATGTGATAAACGACACATGATATGATAAAAGGATATGAGTGATAAACTCACTCTCGTACTATGATAATTTTACGCGTTTTTTCAAATATTTTTATCATTTATTGCTTACTGAAAAACAGGTAGAGGAAGGTATCACTGTAATATACTTATATATTATATTTCATTGTATAGCCCTTCCTATTGTGAAATGTACGAAAAAATACGCATATTTTGATTGGAAAAATTGTCAAAGCCAATATGTTAAATGTGGGAAGAAAAAGCTTTCATCAAGTTCACTCATCTCTAGAAAAATCTGCCTTGTTAGTGAAATTTGATAGAAAAATGGGGGATGAACCACAATTGTGGGCCTGGTTATTGAGAAATTCTATTAGATTTTTCACTGAAAGTCTATTTGCCCAATTAATTTGTATTAAAAGTGTGATGGAAACCAAACCGCTTGTATTAACAGATTGAAATTTTATACGAAAATGTCTCAGAATCATGGTCCGTTTAATTTCGAAATTGGGCAAAATTGATATAAAGGGGAAGCACTGGGCTTTACAAGAACTGAGCGCAGCTTTAGAAAATTGAAATTTTTCAGAAAATTATTAATGGTTTTACCATTTATTGGTTGGGTAAAACAAAAATTTTGTGGTACTTAAAATCTGCAAAGCAGAACTGCTCCAACTGACACAATTGTAGGCGTTGTTATTAAAAAATTAAAAATAAAATGTGAATTTTCATTAAAAAGACAGAACAAGTCAATGTGCTATGTATAAAACGTGTTTTTTTAGCGTCTCCACTTTTCCGATTATAAGGCAGAACTTCGCCCAGAACATTATGAACTACATGTGTTATAAATGAATGAAATCGATTGAGTAAAAATAATCTGATCGTAAAGTGCTTAAACCAGCTCTCAAAGCTGACATTTTTCAGATTTTTTATACGATACTGTCATAATCTGCATTAATCCTCAATTCTGAAATAGGGTAATTCTCGCTGGCAAAACGGGCAACGTCGATGTATTACTTATGAGAAAATAACATTTTTCACACGCCTTGTCATTTGACAATTAGCGGGCACATCGTTCATGATACTGTATCCCGCACGTCTCGGGGGGTACGGACAGGCATGGGGTTTCCTCATGTCTACATATATATTTCATGGTTGCCGTTCACCGTCGCCGAACGGAATGTGTTTGGAGTTTTCCCCGCCTCCCACCGGTGAGGATACCGCATCCTTGCTATGTAGTATCGACCGTTCCATCTGCCTGGGGTTTCCGTGCCTGCAGGTATGTAAAAATGTCCAGTCTGTACTCTTTTGCCACAGGGCGACCAATCCCGTGAAGTATGTTGTATAAATCACGGCTTGGTAGTAGCTTTGCTATTTGCTTTGCTACGCAACTCCAACCGGTGAGTTTCGCCGGTAGTGTGGGGATCAGGAGGCCCGGGACTGAGTTCCCGCCTGATCATTTGGTGTTGGACCCCTAGTGCGAGCATCACGCGGATTGTGGTTGATACCAAAATCGCTGGTAGAGACTTTGTACTCATATGTGGAGTTGCATTTTATAAACAGGTGCTACAGACCCATAGAGTCGCAGAGGTGGTAAGATAGGCCTCACCTCCGCCAAGGGGGTTATGTTCCATACTAGCATAATAAATTTGGTATCTCCTGGCTGCGAAGAAAGGGTTGACAATAGGCGGTAGTACCAAAATTGTCAGCCCTTTTCCTAGATCGCCCAAGTTTTACTTGGCTATCCCAGGGGGGCGTTGGCAATCGCATTGTAATATGCCCAGTGTGTTGCACACAGTGGGTAAGGCCTTCACGGCGAGACTCACGTTAAACCATCGTGAACTTCTGTATCCCGCAAGTGTTATAAGTTTTTTTTTTTTTGATAAATATATTATATAATATATTATATATTATTCAAATCAGTTTAAATTCCTACTGCAATAGTTCATATAAGATAGACTACAAACCGACTGAAAAGATCGACTAAACATAGCCTAAAAAGTTGTTTTCTATTATATGTTTTGAATTATATAGATTTATAGGTTTGTATTTAGGTTAGAAGTACAAGTCAAGAGTATTTATCCGGGTTAAAATATCCAATACATTTATGACGTTTAAATCTTTTAAGCCTTCTGAATAAAACGTTTGGTTTCCAATAGCAGCGACATATCACATGTTGATTGGATTGAGGCATCTTTTTCTGCACGCTACTTGCTACATTTTCTACTACTTTATTCTGAAATCGTTGGATGAAATTATTTATATGTGTCTGTATATATTCCCAGATTTGTATGCCGTATGTCCAAATGGGAGAGATTGGATTTGCTAACAATTAGTTATTGTATATTTCTGACATGTATTTCTAAGTGTCATAAATGAAATAGGAAAATACTTGTCCATACAAGGATTAAGCCTTTTCAGCCTTTTCAAAAGTGAAAAATGTGCTCTCCTTCATAATAAAACTAAAGCCACTTCCCGAAAATTGTTGCTTTTTAGATACTTTATTGTCACCAATTCGTATATATTTGAACGGGGTCTCTTTAGCTATTAATATTTCCAAAAAAGTAGATAACAAAAATTAGAAAAAATGCGATCCTTCATAAAAAGACTAAAGCCATCTCTGGGAAAGTGGTGTTTTTTAGAGACTTTGTTGTCTTAGAGAGCTATTATGGACTCCGGAAGCAGTGATTAGGACTTCCTAAGGATATGAGAAGGCAAAGTTTTCACTATGTTAGCTGAAAATTTGGGTATGAGAAACATATTTTCCAAATATTTTCGTTTGCTGCGGAACTGTGGAACAAAATCATCAAGGTACCTAGTACGACTCCGTTTGAAATCGAACCAGTGTATACAGTAATTTAAATTCAATAAAAATGGTGTGTTAATGAATGAAATTTGGAACAAGCACTGTACTTTCTTGTGGAAGTCACGCAAAGCGATCAAAAACGCCGGTAAGATAATGGCCTCCATTTCTAGAAATGTACTATGTTCGTCGATGTACTATGTTCGCCGATTATCCTGAAAAAGTAGAGGCAGTGAACAGAGAATATTGAGTGTCAGTTTGGGTGAAATTGAGAAGAAAAATAACAGCCTGTAATGGTGAAGAGGTAAACGCTTTAACTTTAACCGAGGCAATGCATCGTGTCACAAACCGACAATAACAATGCCAAGATTGCATGAATTGAAGTTGGAGTTGCTAATACATCCTATACCTATTGCAGAGCTTATTTAATTGTAAATGTCAATACGAATATTCCAAGCTAAAATATTTGGAACAAATGAGTAAGTCTTGACCAAAAGTGTTGCAATTTTTAAAATCCTTTGACAAATTCTTCTATAAAATAATGTAGCAAAATGGACTGCTGGCATCGATTTATGACTATTGAAGAAAAATTACTTTGAGAAAAACGACAAATTTTTTACAAATTGTATTTTTATTTCTCAACTTGCAGAACTATTGACTGATGTGTTATTATCTATAAGAATACGATATTGTAGTAGCATCTAAAAATAAATTCCTTTGCATCCTATGAGTGAGATTGGGAGAGTTTCTTAGATTCAGTGAGCTTACACGCACTATGTTGGGTTGTTCGAAAAGTTTGTTCGGTTAATTCCTTATTTCCTTCAAACACTATCATAACTTTTTCCCATCCCTTCCCTAAACTGTATACCATTGTCTACATGTGTTCTCGTTCTAGTCTTGAGTGTTTTAGAAAAAACTCTTGAAAAGTGGAAAAAAATGAGCGAAAAATAAACATTTTAGGATTATTTTGACGTATTATTTCCGAAAAGGAAAACAGCAGCCATTTTTCCAGCCAGCTGAAAAATAAAGTCTGTTTATGAAGAAAACAAATGAAAGAACTGGCCAGAAATGGTTTAAAAGATTTTCTGTGGGCAACTTCTCCGTAACGGAAGCTCCCACATCAGGACGATCAAAAGAAATTGTTTCCGAGGAGGTGAGAGTTTTAATTTTGTCAATTCCTGCACGACAGTTGTGGAAATAGCTGAAATATTCAAAAAAATCAGTCTCAACTGTTCACGGGCTCATAAAAGAGCTCGGTTTTGTGAGCAATCTCTATGTGTGCGTACCTTACACTGCGTCACCGAAGCCTCACACTGCCCAGCGGACCCGTCAGAAACTGTTAGAGCTTGGACAGGAAGATTTACCTCACCCACCGTATTCCCAAGATCTCGCCCTGTCCGACTATTATCACCTATTTCGCAGTCTGAACAACGACTTGAAGCAGTAGAATTTCTATAACGACGAGGAAGTGAAAAATCGAATTGAACGATTTTTTCAGAAAAACCACGCGAGTTTTATGAGAAAAAAATTAAAAATCTCACAGAAAGGTAACAGGAAGTTATTAAAAAAGGGGGAGATTATACCTTATAATGGATTAAAATAATTGTTTTCTTGTATATAAATTTGTAAGTAAATTTTGTTTAAAAACCGAACGAACTTTCCGAACAACCCGATACTTTAAACTCACTTAACGGGACCTGCAGTTAAACGACGATTTCGAATGTAACAGTTTGAGAAGCATTTACCAGACTTATCGATTACTCGGTTACTCGAAGTGTTGGTCAGATATCTCGATGTGTCTTTAAGATCGCCGCTGAAGTAATGATATGTGGCTGTCCGCAGTCATGCGAGCAATGGCTACGTATGCTAATCATCTCGCTATGGTCAGCCAAGGTCGTGTTCACCTGCTTTAAGAAGAACCCCTTTGTCCTCAACGATACCGTGGAAAAAAATTCATTTAATATAAACTTTTGGCTGCCCTAATTTTTGCAGTATGTCCAATTTTGTGTCTATTTATCAATTACCTTTATTATTTGTAGTTTACTGACATCTTTCTGCTTATTACTTTGTCGTATTAAGATTTTTCATTTGGTATTTTCTATCCTTTTGCTTTTGGCTATTACTTAATGGCCTTCAACCTGTGTAGCTATTATTGTATGTCATACTAAATTTGTGTTAAGCAAAAAAAATGTTTGTGTCTTTAACCGATATTACTGCCACTATTGCCTGCCCGTATATCTCATAATTGTAAAGAAAACATCTTGCCAAATTGGTCTTCCTAATTACTCTGTTACACCAGAATAGGGCTTCTTATTGCTAGCAAACAATGTCCTCGAAATTGGATTTCCAGTTGGCGTTTCCGACAATATTGTCATCGTCATCATCATCATCATTCTCATCTTCCCTTTGTCACTGTTGTAATGGTGTCATATTAGTGTGTAGTCAGATTTCATTTATGAAATGGAAATTAATGAACACATATTTTGTGCTGCTAATTAAATTTCTAAATTGCTTATGTTATTTCAGTTTGCTCGGTATCTCGGAGTAGCTTTTTGTGCCTTTCTACAGTTGCCATTTAACTATACTACACAGGAGCAATGGCAGGCAATATGCTTTTTATACATCTCTAGTTGGAGAACATATATGGTCTCATATACGACGTACGTCATTATGTGCATACATATATGCATATGGTTTTATATAAGTTCCAAGAATTTCTTTTATTACCAATCCTCATCCTCCTCCGTGTAGCCATCCCCTGGTTGGCCAATGCTTCAATGGCACATGGTGGAGATGATAGTGTGCTGTTGACGCGGGCTGCTGGTGAGAACGACGATGTCACAGGGATGTGGTTATTTTGTTGCTGTTGCTGGCGTTGCTATTATGAGAATCTTGGCAATATATAGTGCTGAACTTCCACCAACCCAGTGCAGCTAGTAGGGGCTAAGTAACCAAGGACAACTGTAAAACCGCACTCATAGCAACCTGGTATGAGACAAGAGGCACAAGAGGATATTTGGGGGACCATAGCCATATTGTATAGCATCAAATTGCTCGATGCCTTTTAAGTCATATTTAAGCATTCGCTTCCTGGGTTGGCTTTCGCATGAACAACATGAAATGCGGTTGCTTAGTTGCTCAAGCTCTCTGATGTCAATGATAACGCTGTTGATGTTGTTGCGCGTTTTTGCTCCTTTTGTGCAGCAAGTGGATTTTAATGCTGTTGCTCTGGGTAACCAATTTATAAAGCTCTTTTATTCTGCCATTTCTTCCACCTCACTATGTGTATGTTTTAATTTTTCTACTTACACAAATATTTTCGTACGTTTGCCTTATTGCATGTATAAGGGTATGTGCGTGTGTGTGCGCGTTCTTGCTGGTAGAAGTTGAACATCACTTTGTTTTAATACAATACAAATTTTTTTCATGGCTGCAAAGTTTCTCTGGCGTTTACTTTTTGTTGCGTCAAAAGTATTTGCTTTGCAATTAGGACAAAATTGCATGAAGTTGTATTGGAATTTACCACAAAGGCGGCCTGATGGAAAGGACAAAATGTATGCGGTCTTGAGGAAGACTTTGGGATTTGCGATTTTTAGCTTCGACCTATGGCATATTCTTATTTGGCATGGTATGAGAGGTTGAAATTTAATTTCTCGGGAATTTTACATTCTAGCTGAACTGAATGAGCAACTGTTTTTGGAAAATTCGATAAGCGTGAAAATTATTGTCAAAGTTTTGCCTTAATATGTATGCACTGTAAAATTTCTGCGAGATTTTTTGAGAGATATTTGCACTTTTGCAGTGTGATGAGAAGAGTTGAGGAAATTGTATGAATATAGAAATAGAAGAAATCAAGCCAATTAAATGCTGAGAACATGTCAAAGTATCAAGATAAACCTAATACGTTCTCCACCGAGAAACTAGCACCAAGTATTATTATCCTGATGTAATTGTCATAAGACAAGCTGAAATAGGTCCTAGGAGTGGAGGAGTAAAAACATGTGCAGACAGTGGACAATTTGGCGGATAAAAATATAATTAGCTCACGAAATACCGTGGCGACTCGCGAAAGAAAAGTAGTGACAACAACGAACATTTCAATAAAATATTAACTCCTATTATTATTTAAATTTTGTGTTTTTTTCTAAAGTTTATTACTTTGCGGCATATTTTTTGCATATATCAGATTTGAACTTAAAAGTGAGATGTATATTTGGAAGAGGAGGTGTTAAAGAGATTTTCATTTGTGCACGACTGAATAAAAAACCTGTAAGATCTGCAGACGAGCAATTTGAATAGCCGCATCGATAAGGCTTAAGCCGAAGCAAAGCGGCCAATCTTAGTGTGAGATCTGATCAAGAATAATTTTTGAAAAATACCAAACTGTTCAGCAAAACTGCTCCCATCCTAAAGCTCAGACGTCAGATAACAACAGAATGAAAAACTACTAAAGAATAAGTTGACACAAATACTTAAAAAAATAATATTTAAAGGCATACTTTTTACTAATATAGACTTTCTACTAATATATTAACGTAAAAGGACAAAAAGGAATTGTGCAGGTCTTGATTTCTTAATATTTTTCAAAGTATTGCCTGGAATTTTTTTTTTTTTTTGATTTAAATTTTAAAGTTGAGCAAGGATAAATATTTGGAACATTCGTTGACACAATTAGGCTTAATTATCAATAAAGTGGACACTCTCTCTGAATAAACCAATTCTGTACTCTGTTACGTAAATTTGCGGAATGCAAACGTTCAAATATGAAATATATTATAAAATGTATGAAATAAACCTCCATACGGTCCATGAAAATAGTTTAATCGCAATTTGGTGTTCGTTTTAGTAGTTAATGCCCAATATGCGGACCTGGCATCACATGAACATTTAGACGCCATCTATCGGATATAATAAGAAACAAGCCTGATAATTAACAAAAACAAGTTTTGCGTTCATTTTAAACTCTTACAGAGAAACCCAGAATTTTTATGTGTATATAGAAAATACGAAATTGTTTAAACAAACAACAAAAATAAATTAATCTAAGCTAATAAATGCTTGTCATCGCCAATGCTCTTTAAGGCAAAGGCGGTTATTTATTTGGCAGAAGTCCACAACCTTAAGAAACAACACTTATTTGAAAATTTGTTGGTCTGAAGTTGTACTGTATAATATCGTCTAAAGTTGGTTTTATTTCTTTTGTAAATTTTCCGTGTTTGGATTCAGTATGATAGGAAATAGACTATTTCCTATTTAGTACACATCCTCCACCATGTCTTGTATAAATCACTAAAAATATTGTTGTTTGTGTCCCAAATTTAACAAGTATTTTACTAAAATGTAATAGGAGATAACTATAATTGTAGTAAAGCAAATCTAATACAACTGTGTAGCAGAACCTTCCTTACAAAATTTCAAGATTTTGGCGCCCATTTACTTTTTGTCAAAACAGTAAACATTTCCTAAATTATCACAAATGCCTTCGCAATATAAAATGAGTAGACCTGCTTCGTTGCTTGACTGCAAATGACGCTTTGACTCTTCTACTTAACTTTAATCCTTTCATCCAAATTTTGATTCATTATGTCGCCATTGTAGCCAAGAACAAAATGAGTCAATTCTCTTTTAAGAGTTTTCGTCCCAGTTGAGCTTTTTGTTATCATATCACATAAAATGAAGTAACTTGTATATGTGCAAAATAGCGAACGGAGACTAAATGCTTAAGCTCGCACACACACACGCCTGTTATGTGGTGGTGATGATAATATATGCGCGCGTGTATGTGTAAGTTATTAAAAAGTGTTTTCCTTTTATATGAGATTCCCTATAATGTCTGCGTGGTGGCATGTACTTTATATTAAGCCATGCACCCTAGAGCTAGCATTAGATCCTCTAAGTCTGCAAATGATACTTAAGTTCTTCTTAATATTTTCTTTCCTTTTGTCTGTTTTCATCCTGTGTATCTTTATTTTATAAATCCACTAAAGTTTGCCTTTTGTTGTTGGGTGTTTGTGTATGTTTTTTTTTTTTTAATTTTTTCCCCTCTTCTAAACAATAAAGTTGTTTATCCGCTTTTAAGTGTCTGTATTTGTATAAGATCGTGTTTGTGAGTGTGTTAGGTTTTAATTAAAAAGAATTAGTGTTTATGATAGCAACGAGTGCAAGTGTGAGTGTGATATCATACACACAAAATTATTACATGTGGTGTATAGAGTACAGATCCCTATTTTGCTTCTATACCTTGAATAAATGAACGGCTATGAGTGGAAGCTGCTTCTGGCTTTGCTTGTCGTATAAAACATAATAAGCTGTGAAAAATATTATGTTAGATAAAGATGTATCCAATGAAGGAATTGCCACAAAACTGCAAAAAATGTCAAGTGACCTTGCTGGTGTTTGGAGGGCGTTAGTGGAAGTGGAATTTAATAAAATTTAATATTAAATTTTTCTATTAGCACAGTGCAAAACAATGACAAACAATAAATACCATTGCATAATTTGAGGATGATATTTAAACATAGAATGCAGCTTGTTGCATTTTAGTGCAATTGGGAGATGAACAATTAATATTTGTCACACTAAAGATCTATCATGGAATAAGAAAAGCAAAAACCAACTTATTGCTATTATAAGATATAATCAATATTTTTCGATTTTTATATGATTTCGTTTTGCACTGCTGTTGAGAAGAGATAAGTTAATCTCCGAAAATATATATTCAAACATGCCTATTGCAATTATTTTATATCAATTCCAAATGGATATTATTTTTATAGTTAAAGGAAATTACTGCCAGATGAACTTACATATAATTATCTTTATCCTATGTTCTTTTGGGTTTGCATTTTGAGACGTAAAAATGTCAAGAAAAACATTAATGAATTCAAGATCCAAACTTAATTTTGCTGACACATTCAAAAGCCTTTCAAAGTTGTACAAATTTAAACTCCATTAATGCTTTAAAATAATCACTAGCATTCGAGTTCATATAAAAGTTGCATACTTTCGGGCTTTTTATTATAAGGCATTAAGTTCCGGCAATGATTTAACAATAATTTGCAATTAATTGTTGTAAAATTAATTACAAAAAAAGAGGGGAAAAAAGAAAAATAAATCCAGATATCTGAAAACTTTCTACACCTATCAGCAGACAGACAACTGCGCACACTTGACCTCACTCACCCAGCCTCAATGCAATGGCGATGTAATGATGAAAACCATTTGGTGTAAAAGTTAATTTTCTGTCTTTAACAATAATGCCAGCGGCTTTTACATCGGTTGTTTTTTATTGTATTGTATTTTATACTTCAACATTTTTAATGAAATCCAAAAAAAAAAAAAAATGCGGAAAAACAACCAACTATACCTTATTTGCAGCAACACAACACAATACAACAAGGTTAAGAGGAAGGACTCACCAAACGACAACGTTAAATCATTATGTACAAGTTATTTTTGTAGATGCGAAAAATGTGAAAAATGAGGCGAAATACTTGGTGAAGTTGCAACAACTTTGGGAAAACAACATATGATTTCATGTATGCCGAAAGGCAACAACATCAGTAGGAAACTACAGTTCATTTGACGTGAAATTATGTACATATAAGTTTGTGTATATATATAAATAAAGTCCTGCGGAGTCTGTGGCAACATTATATGCAACTACTTAACTCAACCAGAAAATACATAAACGTATATATACTCTTCTGCATATACGTATATATGTACATACATAATCGTTTACACTTATATGTGCCGTCATTATCATCGTCATCATTTTCATCGCTCCCTATCATCATGATAGGAAAATTGTAATAATTTTTTGTTGCTGTGTGTTTCTGATTTAATTTACAAGTTTTCAGTTTTAATTAAGAGCACATAAAAATTAAATGTTATGTACATATTATATATGTATATTAGTATATGTGCATGTTACAGTGTATAAGCTTATAATGTGTACACCACGCCATTTACAAATATCACGCATAAGAACAGACTACATGGAATTGGATTTAACACCTTAACCTTGTTCTGAAGAGATCCAATAATGTGGGTTTATACATTTTCCTTGAGCTTTTAAAATGTTTGCGCTACTTTGCTGTATTATTCCTTAGAAGCAGGGAAGAAAGTGAAGTGTTTGTAGTTTTTGGACGCTCTGTTCCTAAGTTATTACGATTTATCTAAGTTTTCACATTTTTGGCTTTTCACTCAGTATTCAAAAAGGCAGAAACGATTGTTATACTGGAAGAATATTGTATATATTCGAAGGAAATCAAAGACGAATGTTTTCATGCAAGATTTTAACAGCTACGAGAAGAAATCCATTTCCATCTCATATATATTTTAAAAAGTCGGCTGCTACATTTCAAATATTATAAAAATATTATCTTTCTTTGTGCACCAAGAGGTCATTTTCAGTATGGATGCCTGTTTTGTCAGGTCCATGTGTCCGAAGGACGAAACCTTTTAGTACAAGGACTGAATGTAGCTAGTTTTTTTCCAACGATTTTTAAAAATGAACCAAAAGTAATTTGCGGCGCTATGTATGTGGTCGTGGTTAATGAAAAATGCTATAATTTCGAATTTTTACTAGGAAAGTCCATTCACTATCAGGCGACCATACATCCATCGTCAACCATGATTTTGTCATCGTGAAACGAAAGTCCGCTTTATAAAAAGAGATCTTTTTTCGAAAATTTTGTTTTATATTTTTACTTATTCTTCATCAATCATATCCAATATGCGGTGCAAGTTGAGAAATAAGAGAAGAAACCACTTCAATTTATATAAGCTAGTTTGAGGAATATACATTCTGTCAATAAAGTAGCGGAAATTAATCATTTAAGTTAGCACAACTGATGCAGAGTTTGTCAGTTTACAGTGCTAGATTTTGTCATCTGAAGCGCGTTGCGCGATTTATACAAAAGATAAAAATATCGAACAAAGAATTTGTCTTAATTATTGTACTGCAAATGGAATTTCGTGAGCCGAAACACATGCGTATGAGTGGCATAGTTCATTAAAAAGCAGCCAGGAAGTGGTGGAAGATGTGCGTCGCTTTAACCGGACATGGACTGAAGTTAACATTTCAACTGAAATTAATATCGACAAAGTAAAGGAAATTCGGGTCGCTGAATTTGCTACTTCTTCAAAATCAATCCAGCCATAACCCATAAGAAACAATCGCTCGACTAATTCCGAAAGACCTGAATTTTCTTCAAAAACTCAATGGTGTGAAGATCGCCCAAGACATGCCAAAATTAGTCACTTTAGACTCCCAAATACAAAGAACGCATTACACCTGATGGTGACATATGGTTTTACGAGCTTTATACATGTACAAGCCAGGCTATAAGCCTCGGAAAGGCGGCTTCCAATTGAGCCAACAACCAAAAAACACATTAAAGTCCGTCAAAAGTCATCGATCATCGCTATGCTCTGCACTTGAAATCTCTATCAGAATGTCAAATGGTAAATAAACAGTATTATCTATGCACTATGCGTCGTTTGAGAGGGCAAATTTAACGAAATATGTCAGATTTATGCAAAAAAAATTAATGAATTTTGTGTCGAGATAAAGAACCATCACTCAAGGCAATCTATGTGAATGAATTTCTTTTCGAAAATTCGGCAAATGTCATCGAAAATCAACGTATTCACTATTCATTAACCTACTGACTACTCTCTTGTTCAACAACTCAAATTATCACCCGTTTCAGTTGGTAGAAGATACGAAAAGAAATTCCCGGCCAAAATTTAAGTTCAGAAAATGCATTTGAAAATGCTTCGATGATTAGATTTTTCGTTGACATAATTGTATTATGCATGTAAATGCACAAATTGAGTTTACATGTTTATTTATCTGTCGATGTACTCACTTAAGAAGCTCTAAATTCACACTTCTACAATTATGATGATGACATTTCATCATCAGAACGTAAACGATAATAATACCCTCTGAACAAACCATTTATGTCTGTGCGTGTGGATTTGAGTTTATTTATATATGGGCTTATGCCACTCAGAAATTGTTGGCAAACACTCGCGTTATTAAGTCCTTGCAATGCTTTTTATTTATAAAATAAATGCTATAAAATGTACGTGTATTCAATTTGCCTGAAAAGTGTTCAACGTTAACAATCCGATTGCACGAGAAAAAAAATCGTAATACTTTGCAGAATAATTAAAACAGTTCAATGTCGCAGTACAATATGAAAGGTTGCGTGCAATATGATAAACTTAAAACACTGTTGCTTTGGTTGAGGGGAAAAGTAAGAATAATTTTGATTTAAATGATAATAAATGCCAATTTAAAGGAGAAAAATAGTTGAAACATTTGTGCAAATTAAATTATAATTCTTGTTTATTTACTTTAAGTAAGCAATGCGAAAAATTCTAAAATTGTTTTCTGCTCTGATAAATTTTTCTAAAATAGTTGCATTTTTACTTGCCACCTAAAAGTATGCTTCTTTTTTAATTCATTTACAATAAAATTTTTAACTTACACTTCACAACATCTAAAGGCATGCCTAGATTTCAACAATTTCCTCAGAAATTTTTCACATTTTCCCCTGTTCTTTTGTTCGCTGATATGACGTAAAGGAAAAGTATTATCATTACAAATAACAATTAAAAAGTTTCTTTGTTACGCAGAAAGGGGAAAAGTTTGCAGTAAACATCAGCTCATCGGTAATATGTAGACAAATATGATGACAACAGAGCCATAGTTAAAGAGGAGACGCCGGTCGGTGCAAAACATTATGTGTCATTAGTTTCCTTAACGTAAAAATACTACACGACAAGCAAAAACAATAAATACCACACCTAAGACACGGGACAACGTTGTCGTATAATAGATATCCTGTTTGTCTGTCTAGAAACCTGTTGTTGCCACTTTAGCCATGTACAATGCCATAAAAATTTCCATAAAATATGATCTATACTTCAGGCACTTCACCTCCTCCTCACTGGCACTGTTAACAAACAAACAAACAATAGCAATTTAAAAATATTTCAAAAACTACTCATAACTGTCACTTGAAACTTACAAAGTTTCACTACTTTGCATGGTGGATTTTGAATGTTTCGACAAAAGGACGAAAGAGCAGTCTGCTCATCATCCTAGTAGCGGTAATACGAAACTTTTTTATTGTTGCAAAGCTTCATTTCAACAGCAATTATGGCTGAAAAACAATAAATTTTAAATTGTATACAACACTCTATAGTAGCTGTAGACCAAAAGCCCCCACGCTATGTGCTAAAGCCTCCTGTACACATCCTGATAGGACCACCCTTGTGGTCCTTTAAGTTACGTTGTGTAATTTCGGTTAGGATTTTATATTTAAATATCATGTCATTTTATATAACACAACAACACTCTATGTTTTTACGACATAATTTGAATACTACTCTCTGGCTGCCGGTTATTGTTCCTGTCTCTTACCGAGCGATTTTACAATAAACGGAAGTGGTTACCCTCACATGTAAGTGCAGTGGTGTGGCTTTGTGTGAGCGGATGCGCGTGTGTGTATGGGTGTGGGTTTATGAAAAAGTGATAAATAATAAAAATTTAATTACAGGTGATGGTGAGCAATGAAATAATATGAAAATGGACTGACTGGGCAGCAAGAGTAACATTATATATTGCTTTAATTGATTTGAACTGATTAAGCAATTTTAATCGGAAAGATGTCAAAGGAAGCCTGAGAATTTGAAATTTAAAAATTTGGAAATTTTTGTTTATAGTAGAGTTTTCAAACGGAATTAAAGACAGTTGTTTGTTACCCAGATTTGCACATTTATATAGCTATGTTAAACAATTTAAACAAAATAGTACATGTTAATAGACTAGTAAACAAAAGTTACTCCAGAACGGGGCCACTGCAGCATTCTACGGACACCGAGAGTAATTACGACAACATTAGTCTACTTTTTAAGTGTGGAAGAAATCGATTAATACAACGAAATAAAACAAACAGGAACCGATAAATTAAAAATGATTGTCAACATTGTTTCTGTCGCTAAGTTAATACGACCGTCCCCTAGAGTGGCGCGCAGTTTGAGGGCGATTTGTCTGCCATTCAGTTTGTTTACTGTGCTCGATTTCGTCAAGTCATTTCAAAAATGTTTTGAGATTTTTAAAACGGATAAAGACATCACATAACGAATTTGTCTCAAATTTTATCCTGCAAATGGAATTTTGTATGTTGAATTACTGACAAGGTTACAGAGAATCGACTTTATCAAAAATACATACATACGAGTGGTACACTGACTCTAAAGCGGTCAAGATGTGGTGGAAGATGTAGTGCATGTTCTGATCAGACATTGACATTTTCAACTAGAGCTAAATCGAAAATCGTCTTGTTGCATTTGATGCGATTATTAGTCGCGTTGCTACTCGACTAATTCCAAACGACATGTTTTCCTCAAAAACTCAATCGCTTAAAGATCATTGAAGACATGGTGAAACGAGTCAATTTCGTCCACATGCTAATATAATGTACTTTAACTACTAAGGAAATATGTGTTCAAGGACCAGGCCACAAATTTTGGGAAGGCCATTTTGAACTGAGTATAGTACATGAAAATAACCAAAGATAAGGGTGAAGTTAATGGCGACTATTTTCTTTGATTATCGCGGTTTTGCGCACTCGAAATTCACCCCAAAAGATCAGACGGTAAATAAAGAACATTGCCATTACATTATACGCGTTTAGGAGAACAAATTCGTCAGAAAGTGACAGATTTGTGGAACAAAATTTTAGATTTTGTAACATAATAACACACCATCTTACAATACTAACATTTTGAACGAATTTTTGGCCATAAGCAAAACAAATATTATCGAAAGATGACCGTATTCACTTGATGTGGCTCCGGCTCACTCTTTTCTTTTCCCAAAACTTGAATTATCACATTGTGATACTCGTTTTTAGGAAACATACATATAGAATAGAATTTGAATTATTTTCTGGAAAATGAGTGTGAAAAATGGCTAAAGTTTTTCAATCCGGGGTCTTTTAACGGCAGCTATATATTGTTTTTAATTGAGTTGCATTATATGGAAAACATGTACTAGAAGGCCGATTTTGATCAGTTTCGAACTAAATATTTTTATACGTTTCAGCCTTCTAGCTTAAGTCGTTCCGTTTCTAATGCGGTTCTGACTGTCACCCGAATGACTGGACGTTCTAATATTCATAACGATTTTAACAACTGTTAAGAATATATATACTTTATGAAATCTCATATGCGTATTTCTAGTTACAAATGGAATAACGAACTTAATATACATACCTCTGTCTGATGGTTCTATCTTGGGAAAATATTTCTGGTTTGCATATGTACGAGGTGTGATCAAAAAATAACCGTTATTTTCAATTTTTACAAAAAGTATTTATTTATTCATCAATAACTATCTTGCCCCCTTCAAAATAATCTCCCTCAGATATAACACACTTATGCCAGCGTTTCTTCTAATCCTCAAGACACTTCTGAAGCGTGCTTTTTGGTATCGCCAACAGCTCCTGTGTTGATTTTTCTTTTATCTCCTCAATCGTGGCAAAACGCTTTCGTTTCATCGGTGTCTTCAGTTTTGGGAAGAGAAAAAAGTCAGCGAGGGCATCGTCATTGACATTTCTCGGCCTCCCTTAAACCGGTTATACCACATACATTCAATTTAAGTTTGCACATTTAATAAAATTTTTTACACAAAACTTAATACAGTTTCTTTGATCCATTTTTTCGAATAGTAAAAAATCGAAGGGCACACCAAAACACGACTAACCTTTTTATCTCCCAAAAGCAAACTGACAATCCAAAGTGGCTGATATTGTCAACACATATAACAGACATGTGTGCCAATATAACAGAAAAAAACAGATGAGAAAATCGAACATACGCAACTCACGAAATTTGAAAATAACGGCTATTTTTTGATCACACCTCGTATATCCTATTACCAAAAACAATTCAGTTTACTCAAAAGTACGCTGTTTTCTCCTAGATTTCCTAGAGCCCATGTTGACCTAATATTTTTAATTATATTTCGGTAATATCTAGAGATATTTGGCAGAAATATAGCGGTCTATATTACCTGAATCAGCCTTGTAGTCTAACGGACGCATAGAAACGAATATTTTCTTTCAATTGCTTAGGTGTCATCTATCGTTTATGAATTGTACTACTTTACAAAACTACGCCGATAAGTAGGCAACAGTTTCATGTAGCTGCATCGAAATCAGTTGATAGAAACAGAGGAAAATATATGCAAGTTTTCTTCTCTGCGTGCCAGTTATCGTGCACTAATTTTACTATTTTTTTTTTTTTTACTATATTTTTTTTCTATATGTGTAATTTTATAAATTATTACAATAAAATTAATTTGTTGTTTCTTATTTTGTCATTGAGATGAGAAAGAAGCACATAATTACCAAAGGCTTTTCATGGCGCAGTAAAAAATATGGTAGAGGGAAGGTGAAGCTTACAATATAGCGAGGACTTACTAATGTATTTATATAAAAAATCCATAAGGCCATGGATATTGAAGTTTGTATTAAATAAGTTCGCATAACAGGCGAGCATCGGCAAATGCGTAATTCTTTGTATAAGTAAAGTGTAATACATGAGTCAAGTTCTTTAACTATTGAACGTCACGTCACGTCAATTTTATTATCTTTCAGTATATGTTTGTTTGTATTGAAATGATTCGAAAACCGGCATCCATACCTTAAAAGCCATGCTAAAAACTGTCGCGAATATATTAGTAACGTTTTTACAAAAATATAATATCAATTTAAAGCACGGAATAGTTGTTCATATCGAACACATAGACATACATACATACTCTGTATTTAGTGTATATGGTTTTTTAAACTTTAATATATTTTAAGATCGTTTCTCCCAAACAATTGAAGTCCTTTCATAAACTCTCATTCCTGGTTGGGAGAAAATCTACTCATTGACCTTGTTCATTTTCTTCCTAATGAATTCAAATCTCTTACATTGTTGATGTGACTTTTCACACTTTGATGTTAACAAAGTCGTACTTTTCTCGTTACCGCAAAAAAAAACCCATTTTGTTGCATTTACACATTGTTACTCAATATTCGTACATTGTATTTGATGAACATCAAGTAGCAGCAACATCAAGTTACAACATCAGACTACATTCTAGATTTACATGTACACCACCCACCCCATTTTGCATCTTGACTCTCGACTACGTTTTAATGGGTCCTGGTAATGATGATTATAATGCTACGACCAAAGTTCTGCTTCACAAGACTTCAATCAATGATTACAATATTCAAATCGTGTGAAGAAGTGCCATGTGGTATGGGCGATGATGATACGAAAGACTAAGGATAATGTGTGACGCCGCTATAGAAATTGATGCTCATTCCTTTGCGTAGGGCTTTAGTTATCATCAGCAACAGCAGCCCGACTGTTATGTGTTTTATATAGCACCAACAGCAAGAAATATAACACACATGGCCATCATCAAAATGGCAGCAGCAGAAGAAAAGTCAGTCATCATCTTTTCCCATCACCTCACAGGCATATCCTCCTTCGTCATAGTCATGGAGTGAAGAGACTCATCAGCTTCATCAGCATCATGGTGCATCATCAAATGCATACATTTTTAAGCAATTGTCTAAAGTTGCCTGCACTACAACTCCAAAGGCTGTATAGAGAACGAAAAATAGGCTGAATCTCTACTACGAAATGAAGTGAATGTTAAGAGAATGATTAGGTTTGTAACAATTTGACTATTATGGCGCTACACGATTTAGAATGGCTGGCCCCATAGAGACTGAACCATTTGTGCTAGAGGTCCGAAATTTATCATAAAAATATTTCGCAGTTACAGGTAAATTAATTTGGAAATTCGAAAAAGTTATAATTTCTTGGGAAATTAAAAGTGGTAAATGGTGGTATTTTGTAGATACTGGAAAGAACAATACTAACTCATATACCTATACTTTGTAAGAGACCGCCTTAATTAGCACCGAAAAGTACTAAAATATAAACTTTTAATTAAAAAAGATCAAAGCCTTTGTATAGCATACGGGAAGAAGGCATTTCAGATACCCCCCGTTATCTAATTCATCGTTCTCTACACTGTGAAACACGTGCGTCTCAAGTAAGCAAAACAAAAGACTTCCCACAAAGCGTAGTTTCAGTAGTATTTTATAAACAACTAGCCGACCCGGCAAACGTTGCTTTGCCTTCAAATTTTAGCAGGAGCAGAAATAATTGCTTTTTAATTTGTGGTTTGTATAGGAGGTACCACTCCCCATTGTCCAATCCCACCCATATTTACACCAAACCGATGTACCAAATTTTGTTCAAATACCGTAAATAGGAGCAGAAATATTGGATATTTATGGTTTGTATGGGAGGTACCACGCCCCATTGTCCAATCCCGCCCATATTTGCAGTAGCACTTAAGATATGTACACCAAACCTACGCACCAAATGTTGTTCAAATGCCGTAAGCAGGAGCAGAAATAATTGATTTTTAATTTTTTGTTTGTATGGGAGGTACCACGCCCCTTTGTCCAATTGGACCGAATTGTAAATCTAAACCATCCCGAGCACCACCCAGACGCATATACAATAATTTATGCAAAGTGGTCCAGCCGTTTAGGAGGAGTTCACTGAAAACGCCCGTACAGTAGAATTATATATATAAAGATTTAACCATCTACTCATAAATTGGCGGCAAAAATTGATCAGTGGAAATCAATTTTCTCATTCAAGAACTAAATAAATTCGAAAATGTGGCCTTTCCGCAATTTTATTAACAAGTTTGCTAAGTTGTTGTGCCTATTGAATAACATTAAAAATGTATTTTCAGTGAGTATTTCATTGAAAGAACGAGCTAAGACTATGTAATGTGCATGCGAACGTGGCCGTTTTTCGCTTTACGACTTCTACCAATTTTACATCATATTAACAAAATACGATTATGTCCCGAAAATCCATCCCCACTCTGCGTCAATTCGACTGTATTTCGCTCATGAGTTGCAGATGAATTTATTTTTTTCGATTTTTCTCCCATATGTCCTTTTTAGAACAGTATAATTAACTTTCGATAGGTGGCGCGCGAGTTATTTCAGTAAATACTATTCACCTGCTGAATGATATGTGTATCTAATTCAATATATTAAAAATAATTACGTTCGAATTACCCAGATGGCATATTCCATTTAAATAAGCTAATACTGCAGCATATTCGATTTGGTTTCAATTGTTCTTTACGTTAGTGTGTGTCATCCAAATTCGGTACTAAAATCATCTCTAAAGTGTTGAAATCTATATTGAAACTGCTAATGCTACTTCTGGGAAGGTAGTTGCTGCTATTACTGTTGTTGTCATCATACTGACAAAGGCATCGGCAATATTTCTTGCTTGCCAGGGTTGCAATTTTAGCTGGTCTTGCATACACAGTGGGTAGGGGGTAAAAATGAAGAAGAAAAAATGACATGTTGCTTGATATTGAATGAATAAGCTTGTCATTTGCAAATTTCTTTCGTCTATGCACAAATATATGCACACACTTAAATTACTATCACACATTCAGTTACATGAACGTATGCATACTTATCACTACAAGTGTAGTAAAGACCATACTAGTATGCTAGGGAAAGAGAGTGAGAGAGACAGTGCAAGCATTAACAAGAAAGACACGTTATTTTCAAATTTGCATAAGTAGCGTTACAATGATGTATCCTTGTATAAGTAAATGTGAATGCATGTCGTCGTTGTGTCTGTGTGCGCGTGCGTTTGTGTTGAATTTAAAGACGAGTACTATTTCATTATTTTCCAAAGAGTGCTGACAGTAATCTGATGAAATGGGAGGCCTTCTACTGCGCTTCAGCCAACAACCAACCAAAGACCGGCAACAACCGACATTCAGCAACATTTCATTTCATTTCGAAGCTTAAAAAGACTCACAATCAACTGAATGACTTAAGCTTGGACTGGTAATTTTCCCTTTGAATTGCACAAGCATTTTAAATATTCAACAACGTCTTCTGTATGTCTCTCGTTGAGGCCGTGTGCGAGTATCTGTGCATCTTTGTGTGAGTATGCATGCTTGAGAGTGTATGTAAAGACAAGTACTTTGAATAAATTAGCAGAAAACTGCAAAATGCATCTAGCTGTATTGCTACAACAAATGGCTACAAAGAATACCAACAAACATCAACAGCAGCGTCAGCAATAACACCATCATACCCCCACATGACTCAACACCCTTTCGTACCCCGAATTCACTTACCCGCAGACAAAATCAACCATAATACAATTTAATTTGCATACCAAAGTCAAAATGGTTAATTGGGTAAAACGTTTAGGGGGTTTTAATTAAAAATTTAAGGAAAACCCAAATAACTAAGAAGTAGGAGAAATTGATTTTTTTCCGATGCTGAGCTCAAGAAAGGAAATGTATGATTAAGAAAAGGAAATACGTGGTGAGTGCTAGAGAAATATTAAGGTAATAGCTTGCAATGATATTATGGAACGCTAAATATGCAAGAGATTAAATTGAGGAATGCAATATTCTTATGCGGCAGCCTAAAATTATGCAGCGTTACGTTGAATATTAAATTAAATGTGGAAGCAGTCTGAATTCTAAAATGGAATTGCCACACACAGGAATCTATAAAAGTGAGCAGTTACAAAGCTATGGAGTTTTCTTTATCTTTTTCGGAAATACCTCTTCCTCTCAATTTTGAAACCACCATATCAATCATATTGAAATCAATTCACAACATAATAATAAGCGAGAACGTTGTGTAGAGTAGACAATAACAAATAGCACTGTGAGTTGTAATGTCATCTGAAAATAAACTATAGAATTCTCGGCACAACGTTCTTACGGGAAATAAAGAGCACAATAAGGAAGCAAAAGAATGTTTTCAGTGTGTAAGAAAACATTTCTAAGTTGACGTCGCTAAAGAGTTACTAATATTGAATCTTATCTCAAATAAGGTCTCCCATAGCGTCCAGAGTTACAGTCTGCTTCTTCCATCCGCAGTTTATTTTAGTCCGAAAAAGTGTACATAGTCAGTGGTATATTGCAATATTGCGTTGAAATACATCTCATCCTAAAAATATGCTATTGTCTGTTGAAAACATCCCCTATTGTGTATAGAATCAGAACAGGACTCCAATATTGCTCTTAAATCAATTATATATACATTCGCGATATTCGCTCTCTATCTCCATAGTTTCAGATATAATGATGCTCTGATGAGATGATGTTTGCTATGTTAAATCGCTACTTAGCCTAAAAGTAGACACTTGTTTATTAAAATAATATAACAAAATAAAATAATACTCAAAATGTAATGTCGATAAATTCAATTACCCCATTATACACGAGATTTTCGTGGGTACGATCGCTGGATACAATCTTTGACTTTTGATTAGTGCGATGCGAGGGAAAGTATCATCGTTTTGGATCAATGATGAAACCATTTCTAATATAATAAAAGGCGAAAGTTGTAAGATGTCTGTATCATCCGTTGTGATATCGATCGTTTCCACTCGATGATATGTACAAAATTAAGACCTATCCTATCTGAAATTTAGACCTGCTGCTATTTTATTTTTAAAAATTAAACAATGGATAATATTCAAGCTATAGAAAATTTGCGACCATTAATGAATTAGACTTAAGCGGCTATACTTTGAAAGACTTTTATCAGTTTGTTTACATCAATTTTGACTGAGTTTCTGACTCTCATCAATTTCAATTTCAAATTGAAATTCAAATAGAGAAATACACGAAGTCACGCGAGGTGTAAATCAAAATGCATTCCACCATTTACTTGTCAACTTTATAAATTAAATTCGACATAAATTTCGATTTATTTGCGATATTTGGTATAACTATTTTTGTGGTAAATTGATTTTTTTTTGATTGGAGCTTATTTTTCGTTATTTTTTGTTTTAATATTAAGATAAACATTACTCAATTCAAAGTCTTAAAACTAATTCATTTTATTTTCTATTCTGTATTGTCAGGCTAAGGGAATATAGCGATACAAGGAATTGTCTTACCGAAAAGTTCGAGTATCTTAAGTCGTTGACTCGTAATAATATCTCACAGATATAAACTACTAACAAATTTTTCGTAAGAAAGAGTAACATTTTGGCATTATGTAGAATTATGTTAAAGTTAAAATGTATGTATAAAATGAATGACCAGTATCCTTAAGAACTTAATCTGTTATCAAGTACTGATTGCAGTACAAAGCAATTTTAGTAGAAATATACGACGGCGGTTCCAAAGCTAGCCGACCTAACAAAGTAGACACAAAAAAATTGGGATACATTTTCTATATTTTTCAACACAATCTCCTTTTAGCTCGATGCACTTATTCCAGCGATATTCAATAGCTTCAATACCCTGTTTATAGTAAAAACTGTCCAACTCCTTAAAATAGTCATCAACCGCTGACTCCATCTCTTCATTGTTGACAAATCTTTTAACACCGAACCATTTTTTCAAGTTTGGAAATAGAAAATAGTTCGAGATAGCTAAATCTGGCGAATAAGATGCATGATGAACCGACTCGAACTTTAATTTATTAATTTTGGGCATCGCAATAGTTGATATGTAAACAGGAGAAACAACACTTCCTTATTTCTAAAATGCAGCCTTTTTCTTTGTAATTTCCTCACATAAACGCCGCAATAAATTAGCACAATATTCGCCGTTGATAATTTTTCCTTTCTGAAAATAATCAACAAAAATAATCCCATGCGTATCAAAAAAAAAAAATAAAAAAACAGACATTATATTTTTGCTTGCAGATGGATTTATCTTCGCCTTCTTTGCACACGATTCTCCAATACCAGTCCATTGTTTTGACTGTTCCTTTGTCTTAGTTAGTGGTGGTTAAGTGGTGGACTCATGTCTCATCTATGGTTATAAATCGATGCCAAAATTTGGCTTTATTGCAATTAAACAGCGCCAAACACCCTATAGAAACATATTCATATTGTTTTTGCTCTATTGGAAGCAAGCGCGGCACCCATCTTGCACACAGCTTTCTCATCTTCAAATCTTCGATCAATATACGATGTATACCACTTTTTAAAATGCCTATAATTTCAGCTAGCTCATGCACTTTCAGCCGACGATAATCCAATACCATTTTAGGATTCTAGCGCGGACACCTCAATTAGTCGTCCACTACTTTGGTGCTCGTCTTGGGAGCTCGTACGACCGCTTTTAAAGTCTGCTACCCAATACTTTACAATCGTAAATGAAGGAGCAGACTCCTCCAGAGTGTAATCTCTCTCGGGCTTTAATATTGGCTGGACTGAGGCATTTCAAATGAAAATATTGAATTACAGAACGGTGATCAATTTTTCCATGTTTACAAATTCACTGAGATCGTTTATTTTTGAATAAGCAACGTGGCGCCTTGAAACTTAAAAAATATGTTTTATAATACTTTTCAACAAAATAATTGTTCTCAAAATACTGGCACCATCCATCTATACGTTAGGTCGGCTAGTTTTGGAACCATCCCCGTAAATTCAGAAAGGAGCATATTTCATAAAAGCAAATATTATGGTGTATTAGGCACACCATAACATCTGCTTTCTTATCAAGAAATATCTGATTTCCTATCTGCTTTTATACAAAAGAAGGTTCAGCAAAAAGTATTTTTAAGTTGTAGGTGCATAATTGAAACTCACTTTCAGTCACCTATTATTTGGTCTAAATTTAATCAGATTCATGACCAATATCCAAGGACCCATGTAAAACTGTTATCACAGTATTGTGATTGCTAAAGTTAACTAACTGGTTACGGCTATTTTCACATTGATTTGCTAACTTTAGTTTACACGCAAATGTGATTGTTGGGTACAAGTTTTGTTTTAAAAACCACTATTGAACTACTGCAATTTTTATCTTCAGTTCACAGCTGTGCATTGAACCTTAAAAAATAATCACAAACATAACAATAACAATTACATTGCATTGCACTGCATCGACATCATCAGCATCAACATCACCATCACCATCACCATCACCACCGTCATCTACTGTACATAACCATAATATTATATGCTCTAGCATCGAGCTGAATACATAGATGGCTTATGCCTCATGTCCTTTTGTTACAAGGACTAGCATTTGTTTGTTTTGCAGTAAAGTTACTTTTTTACGATAATATTGCGTGGTTTGATGCATATTAAAGTTATTGCTGATCATGTTGGATTCATTTAGAAATAGTATGTAATAAGCTGGTGCGCAAGAACGGAAAACTATTATGCGAAAAGTTTTTACGTTTGTATTTTAAAAATATATTAGGAAGTTCATCCACAACTTTTTAATTCAATGATCAATACGACAAAATAATATGTATAAAACGGGAAAATGGCAAAGGCTATTAAACTTTAGTGTAACATACATCAAAGTTTTGAACGGGAATACTTTTGACGGGCTGCGGCATATCTCGTGGGTACAAAATGACTTAATAGTGGGCAAGATTTTAATAAAGTTGAAGTTACAGCAGAATCTTTATATCGCAGACCATATCAGACGACTATTCTAGATTACGTACTCATCGAGGGTTAAAATTGGGAATTGTATAAAACATGCTTCTTTCTGATTAAATATTAGGTTGGGTTAAGCAAAAAGTTATTTGCGTTTTCCTCCAGATGTCTTCAGTGAGTCAAATTTCAATTTACATTTAGCACTTTAATTCATAATAGTTCTTCGGCAGTCTTGAATTTGATGAAGCCAGTTGTGGATTACAGTCTTCCAAAGCCGAATATAAAAGTGGAAATTCGTTATATTCTTCAATACTAAAATGGCCAAAGTGAACAGGCCAAGCAGGCAGCAAAAAAGTGTGCTATTTGTGGGCCTAATGCAGCAGGGAATGCAATAAGAGAACTATGACTTTAAAGACTCTATTCTGGTAATATGGTCATCAAAGAAAATGTTGGTTAAAAAAAAAAAGCTCTATGAATTAAGGTCGCATGATTTATCTCAAAACAATCTTCTCGAAACGGAACAAGTTATTAAAGAGGCCGAAAAAGATCATGTTATACATGATGCAGTGAACCAGGCGACAGAACAGAAACGGGAAGAATCAACACAAAGCCAGACCGACCGCACACATCGATAGTGATGCGCCAGAAGCTCTTGGAGCTTAGTTGTAAGGTTTCTATGCATCCACCTTATAATCTGCTCCTGGCATCAAGTGGTTGCAATTTATTTGTTCGCCTCAATAAAAACTTGTTGAAATCGGCTGTCCTAGTTTTCGACAATAGCGGAGAGGGTTTCTGTATAATGGAATTACTTTCAAAATGTGCGACAAATTATTGAATGAAACGGAACATGTTTGATTTAAAATGGATATTTTTAACTAAGCTAAATAAACCCCTCAATGTCGTACAGAAAAAGTGAATGTATTTTTAGTTCATCTCATACTAAAGATGGAGTTCGAAAATGCTTGGCATAATTTAGCGGGATATCCTTAAAAAATAGCACAATAATTATAAATCTAAGTTCTGAAATTAATAGCTCGTTTTTCTCTAATATGTCCATTTATTTGGCAAGTTTCGTCTGGTTTTACTAACAATTTCGCACAATTATCGGATAATAAAAGGAGCTAAATTATAACCCATTCAGTCACTCACAATCAATTTGTGTTTTCAAATCAAGGCTACCAAAAGTTTAATGTGTACAAATTCTGAATGAATTTGAGGCCATTAAACGAAGGCTATCAAGAAATGGGTTAGATCCGTAATTTTGTGCGATGTATCAGAAAAGAAGCGCAGAAGATCGAAGCGCTTGCAATTATTTGCAACGGGCGGTATAATAGATAAGTACATATGTCTATTCCAGTCGCCACGTAAGAAGACCAGAAGACGCATGATAAATAGTTAGTTAGATTTTTCAAGTTTTACCAAGTTTCAGATTACTGCAGCATATTAAATTACAGTTGAAAAACCTAGTTCCATTAATATGTCAAAAGGCGAGTGAAACTTCTTCTGAGATTCAACTTTACCAAACGCTTAATCTGTGTCAAATTTTACTTCATTTTGAAAGTAAAATGTGAGTGAATGAGTCATTTTCAAGTGAAAGATGTTAGTTTAAGAGTATATGGGTTTAATAGATCTTTAACTAATTTGCTGTTGGAAAAGCCCTAAAATTGTCTTTACTAATTTCGCCAAGCTCTATACAACAATTTAGTTCAGCGCTGCTTATCTATTAGAAATGGAAGACCAAAGATTGAATTTCAGTAAATACCGCAATTCCTTTTAGCATGATCCTGCTGACAAATCCATACGTGGGTAATTTTCGATTTTCGACAAGGGTTGGACAAACTTTAGGTTCTGTCAAGTTTTATTAATTGAAAAGGCGAAAAGCAAATTTTATTCAAAAAGTACGAAAAATCCATTTTCCAAGTTTAGCTGCTATAATTTCTTCTATGAAAAGAAGAGTTCTTCGTATTGTTGGAAGAGTATGAATTTTAATTTGAGTATAAAAGAGAAGCATGGTAATTTGATGTGCAAAAATCTGAACTTGCCTAACACATATGGGAGTAAAAATTGGCCAAAAATTAATGACATCAAATGAAAAGGGAAAAATTACAGAACTTATTTAGACTTAATTCTCTCTGAGGCTCAACTTCAAATTTATGGAAATATTGAGAGAATCATAATAAAAAGTTTGGAAGTTTGTCACTCTATTGTATTTTGGCAATTTAGTGAGAAACAATGGACAGTTTACAGAAAATATTGTGTTGTTTTAATAAATTGAAATAATCTATTATTCTTTTCGTTCTTTCTATAAAGAAGTACATTGCAATTTCCAGGTAGTGGATTAACATTCAATATAATTTATTTTAATTGTCCTTTAAGATCTTTTTCAAAATACATTGAAAGTAGTTCAAGAAAAGGTAGATTTCTTACCTAAAACGTGCCCCAAATATATGTTGGGTATGTTTTTCGACATCATTTGTCTTTAATTAATGAAAAGAATCGTCCTTTTTAAAAATGAAGACTTGAAATTCTGGACCAAAATTGGAATTTGTCAAAAATTAAAATGCATCACCTTTCCCTAACCTACATTTTTTTTTTGATTTAGTCACTTAGTTTAAACTAAAATCATTTTTCAAAAAAGATTATTCATACAAATAGAATGTATGCGGGTTAGAATGAAATAGAATAATTTGCAAGGTAGAACGAACTTGGATCAAAAACTAACTGCAGTATGTGAGCACCCTATTCCATTTTCCACATAAGAAAATAAAAGATGAAAATATTTTTCATCATATATTTTTGGGACCAAGAACAACCCGTTTTATCAATTTGTTAAAAAAAAAGAGCGAAAAGAATTTTTGAAAAATGGAGACACACTGGAGACATCCAAAAATATCCGCAATATATTTGTAGAAGTTTTTTTTTTAAATTTATTTTGTAAAAAACGAGAATTTAAGTCAAAAACTATTAACAAAATGTGATTGGAAATAAATTTCGAATATTTTAATTTTCTGTTATCCCTTTTAGTGCAATTTTTTAGTAATTCCTAGAAAAAAAACTAGAATTAATTTGATATTTTAGATATTTTTTTTAAGTGTTCTACGAAATATATCTTAATATCGAACAACAAAGGCAAGATTATCAAATATTTACCTGGCTGTAGAAAAAAATTATGTTACGCAGAAGATAGCATTTAGGAGGTTTGACGGTACTTATTTAATGTAATCATTTGGTGGAGGTTAGTTAAAACCACTATGTCAATTTATAAAAAACTGATGTTGCAGACGTTTCAATCTGGAGAGTTTCGACAGCCGATTGTATTAGGGTGACAAGTTTAATAATTTTGTTTAGATAGCCCATGTAAAAAAGAAAACACAACATTAAGAATTATCGCCCTCTTCGAACATTTGCACAATTAAATATGCCCCACCATCAACTATTCATATTTTTATTGTCAACAATTATGCTAGCATAATGATAGACATTCAAGGCTAGGATTAGACCAAATAATATAATAGAGAAAGCATTTTTATACGTAAAAATATAACCGAATAGGAAGCATTTCTAAATGGATGGTTGCAGGTTTAAAACTACTTTACAAATTAATACCATAATTTTCGGCTGGTTTTTTTTTTTTGGTAACATTTTCCTTAGATCTATAAGAGCCTATAAGAGCATTAATTTAACCTTTTCCACTTTTGTATTCCTTTTCTCAAAAATAAGAAAAAATTAATGTTTTATATACCCAACTCATAAAAAAACTTAAGAGCGCCATAACAGCCGCATAACAAACATGACTACAATTGCAAGTTTTAATAACTCAACTTGATACGATACTTCATAATATAAAACTCAAACGGCAATAACAGGAAAAAAGAAGAGTTAAACAAATATCAAAACAAAAGCAATGAAACAAAAATGTAAATGGAAACGCACTTCAAACACTCTAAAATAACAACAATACAACGTCGAGTTATCCTTGCAAGGGTACAAAAAACTAGAAACACATGAGTATAACAAAGTTTCTCTTTTTGCGTCTATATTTTTTTCATAAATTGAAATAAAAACTGTTGAATTTAGTAGAATATTTTTTGTAAAGAATTACATATAAATACACAAAGAGATTTGAATTTCATTTCAGTGTTTGAGTAAGGATGTGAAACAACATACATGGATAAGACTTTACTTACAAGTAGGGAGTAAAACAAAGAAGTGATGGTACTTACCCTTGCTAGCGCCGTCCGGACCCCTGAGTATGGTACACTCCTCTATAGTACCAAAAGGGTTAAAAATTTGTCTAACATCCTCCTCAGTTTGCTGTTTGCTTAGCATACCAACGAATAGCTTGCGATCTATATTATGCTCTGTGTGATGGAATGCGAGACGACATGAGGCCACAACATGTTGAAGACGGGGTTCGAGACATCGCCATGGTGATGGTTCCCCACATATGTAGGTATATGTGAAGTGATATTTGCCGGATGGTTGGTTGATGGATCATATAGTTTGTATTCCATAGATATAGTTTGTTTTTAATTTTTTTTTTTATTTCAAAACAACAACGGCATACAAACAAAGAAATAAACAACATTACATACGGGGTTTTGGAGGGGGATTTGGTGGTTGGATATGGAGCAAAGATTGCAGATTACGGACGATCATGGAAATAAAGAATAAAAGAATATAAAATAGGAAAATTAATAAATTTTAACAAACCAAAGACATTACATAAATTTCAAAAGGGGGGGAGGAGTCAATGGAGTCATAAATTATAAGAATTAGAAAGCACAACGGAAAAATCCAAAAAAGTCAGCCCGCATTACCAAAACGTTTACAAGTCACAAGAATTTTGAATGTTTTCCAAAAGGATAATGCATTTCGTATGTTTGTCATTGTATTGTTGGCCATTAACATTTACGTAACACAACAACAACAACAATAAGGTAAAAAAACGTACAATAACAACATTGATATTTACGTTTAAAATCACAAAAAAGAAATCAAAAACAGGATTCAACGAACGAACGAACGATGATGGTATAGAACAAACGTCACAACATTTATAGTTTAAAATAAATTTGATTTAGTTATGATATTTAAATATTGAAATGTCACAAATGCATCGAACACAAAACCAAAAATCATGGAAGAAATTTTAAAATTTCGGTTAAATTAAATTGCGAATAGTTTTTAAATGTTTTGGACCAAAACCCGAGCGAGCAAAATTTTTGTATTTTGTAATTCAACGAAATTAGCAATACAAAATATTAAATAAAAGTAAATAACCAATTTGATTAAAAAAAAAAACAAAATTAAATAAAAAACCGCCAATTGTGTTTTGTGTTTTATATTGAATTTTTAATATTTTACGAATTTTATTTTAATTTTTTTTTTCATTATTTTTGGAGTAGAGCACGTAAAAGAAACAAAGTAGGAAAAAGACAAAAAGTTTTGATTTAGTCGATTTGTTGTTTTTTTTTTTTTTTTTTGAATTTATCACATAAAAATTAATAAATTTCTATATAGCAGTAATTAATACTAATCAATAAATACACTTACGGCAAGAACACACACTTAAGCTAAGAAAAGTTACAAAATTATGTTAACTAGCATACTATGTAGCATATAGTCAGAATGAAGATATGGCCGAGAATTAAAGCACATTTTAAGGCAGTTGCATAAATTATGCTTTATTTTCAATAACGTTGAACTTCGTTGTACTAAAACTTACTAATAGGGCCATAATTTATAATAATCAAATCTCAATAAAGTTTTATGAGTAGGACCTAAAGAATTTTACAATTTTGTTATACGTTTATTATATTGTGTAACAAATATACACACACACAAACACACCTACACGAGTTGACAAGAATACGACACAACACTCATTACAAGCTAAAACAATACTACTGTTTCATATTTAATCCTATTAACCGCAGTTATTATGCAGTTATGAAAAGGTTCTCTAATAAATTCAGCAAATTTGTTTGTTGTAATATTTAACTATTTATTCTATTAGTCTGGGTTGGAAGCTATGTTAAGAATTCAATATATACATACATTGCTTTCTATAATTGCCATGTTTAGAATGAAACCGATGAGCCATGACTGAAAACCAGCCGACCTTGACGCCATTTCCCGTTTAAGTATCAACCCAATAATGTTTTATGTAAATCGAGCGCTTCAAAGGGTTGGAGTCGAAATTTCAGTCGAAAAAGTAATAAAGAGAACAGCAAAGAACATATTTATGAGGTCTACTAGTTCAATAAATGTGAATGTGATAGTATGAGAATTTTAGATTTCAATCACTATGGCTATATAAAACATTACGTTCAAGTCCAAAAGACGTAGAATATATACAAAGGATATAATGTTCTATAAAGATACGTATAAAATCAATGTATGTACGTATGTTATGAACAATTTCCTGCACCATTCATCTGATCATTATGAAAATCCCAAAAGTCTGCGGCAATTTCCAGGCTTGTTCACTAAATAACACAAGTTGTTTTAATGTATGATGACATACATTTGAAACTGAAAGAAAACCAAAAGGATGTTTCCTTCTGATTGTTATACTTTTCAGTGATTTGAGGAAAGTTGTCCTGACATAGTGGATCAGCCGCCAATGTGATAATTTTTGGTCACTATATATGTATGGAATTCGTTATTAAATGGTTGCTGGTTATTCTCACATGGTATGATGGTTTCTAACTTTCATCTGAAGTGTTATTTATTTAGTGAACGGTGTGCTATTTAGAAATAGGGGTTGCTTAATAACCGAAAAACGCGTATAAATAGTTAAAACTTAATACAAAAGTAGTGATTAAAACGTGATTTAGTACGACTGATTTTGGCTTTATTGCATGAGAAGTTTCCGGAAAACTTAATTTTACATTTTGGCGACATCAATTGGTCATTAAGATTATGCGAAATGTGCGAAAAAGTGGTCGAAAAGTATCCACTGCTGCAAATCCAGAGGCATTACAATGAAATCAAAGTTTCATCGAAATCGAAGCTTTATGTGTGTTTTATTTAAGTTTACTTTTGAAACCGAAAAAATTGGTAACCCTTTACTTGCGTCTCTTTTGGCTAATTCTGCAATCTTGGATGTATTTAAAGAAAAATAACAAAAATCTGAATTTTGCTTCTTTCTGGAAATTGTAAATTATTGTCCATTTCCATGCTAAAATGCTTATAGTGGTTGCAGTGACTCAAAATTTAACACAAATTAACTTCAGACCAAATATAAATACATTATGATTCACAAATTTTGAAACGCCGTAGCTGAGCTTTTGTTGTTACTCTAAAGTACCTAATGATATTTGAGGATTGTAGTTCTTTTGCGTACTTAATATTTCTCTCCTCAACTTCAAGACTATAAATGGGAAACACTTTGCCACCCAATATAAGCTTAGCAAAGCATAATAAATAAATACCGAAACAAATATCCATTTCTATTGTCTCCAACAGCCAAGTAAATTGGTGCTTAAAAGATAAATCCCTTAACATAAATAACATTTCAAAAACTAGTTTCCCTACAGCATAACTAACTTATATATAATATTGTCGTAAAAATCTTAACCAGTGCTATAGAACACACCCATATGTATACATACATACATACACACGCAGGCATACAAATAATAACACAATTCCGTTAAGCCTTCCGGTAACCGCCCTTAAAAACATGAAAAAGGACACCGATAGCTTATAAAATTGGAAAGTTGACACAACAGTAGCAAAAATAAACCATTATAAACACAAAATAGTCCTGAGAAGGACATATATCTTTACTCTAGTACATGTGAGACAACATATGTTGCCCAAAACACTAAATTGGTTAGATAATTGTCAATTGAAAGAATTGCCAAAGTATCTGGCTGGTATAACTACCAAAACAATAAATATTTCAAAACAAAGAAGCAATTTGAACTTTTGCAAATCCTTGCCGCCCAGGGCACAATAAGTAACTGCGCCAAGGAAATGACAAAGATATTATAAAGTAAAACATATGAAAGAAGCAATAGTACTATGTACGAGCAGTGTTACTGCTTGGGCACATAATAGACTTTACAAATAATGCCTATTAACGTTGTTGAAATGTACAAGAAATCTAAAATGCAACTTTTACACCTGTGACAAAAGCTACTATAAAGCTAACTAGCAAAACAGCGGCAGCAATAAATGGAAATGTACCTGACTTCAACCTTTAAGGACAAATTAAAGGCTTCAGCTTTTGCACGACAAGACGATAAGGCTGAAAAAGCAACAGCTATGCTATCCTGACCCTGGTAATAAAAATGTGAGGCACGTTTGCTGAAGCAACCTGGCACATGTGACTTGTGCACCTTTAGATATGGCATAAGTATGTGGAGGCCAGGCACTTTAAAGTTCAAACAGGAAAGTCGAGAGTTAACAAGCAAGCAATACGTGGGCCAATCTTGTCTGAGGCAGAATAATGAAACCCCAACGACACCTGCCGTATAAAAGGGCGAAAGGAAACACCAAAAACAAAACACCACATGTACAGGGAGGACAACGAAAAGGATTTACACTAACTTAGAGACCCATACAACAATTTCCTACAATTACCATACAACACAACTGTAACGAGCGGAGAGATAAGCTTAAGGCTCTATAGAGACAGAACTATTAAAATGCTACGAAAAAGGGGCAAAAGTTGAAAACAGGAATCCTTATACAACAGCTACTCAGAGATTTTTGTCAGTTGTTAAAAATTGTTTCACACACACGTTCGTGGATGACGGTAGCAAGTCTTTCACATGTGCAGCCAATGGAGCCGCTACTGCTGGGTCAGGAATTGGGAAAC
>JAHXMU010000145.1:2066241-2097550 GCA_019455685.1 Philornis downsi | reverse complement strand
ATGTTTAACTGCTGTTGTTGCCAGACCATGAGGCCATGCCAAAGAAGAAGTCATTAACGCCATGATGATGTCTTTTTAGTTTTTCACTCCTGATCGTTTATGTATGCAAAAAAGCTGAGCCAGCTAAGAAAGGATGCTGGTGGTTAAAAGCAATTTCAAATGCTAAAGCACGGCACGGTACAAGGCAACAAAAAAAAAAAAGAAGCAGTGAATGCCTGACTCTAGGGGAAAATTGAAATTGTTAACCACACAAAATTACAGGTTATTTTAAAAACAAGCAAGCCAGCCTTGAATGTAATCAGCAAAAGGGAATAACAAAATGAAACAGAAACAACTCCCGGCCAGACTTAAGCTCGACAAAGCAAAGAGCATCAAAATAAAACGTGCAGCACAACTAAATGATAAGACCAGAGAACAACATCAAACAGAGAAAAAAAAAAATGAATTAACTGTAGACAGACAGTTCACTAATTGTTTGGTTGTCCCCATTCTCCGCGTCCTGCAGCCCCAAACATTCATTTATCTTACATTCATAGCGTAGAAAACTCAACTGAACTCAACTCAACCAGTCAGACAAGTAATTCTATTTTAACTAAACTAGAAATAACAAAACTAGAAATAGAAAGTAAGTAAGTAACACAAAATGGAGAATTGGCAACAGAACAACATTTGCCCATTTCATTACGTTCCTGACATTTGCTTGGTTGTTGTCCAGGCATTGACATGTAAATTGGCATTTAATGACTAACAAATGTAAAGAAAATAGAAAACGAAAAAAAACAGAACAGAAAAGAATAATATAATAGAAAATTGCCAAACTATTTGGCTGTGGCGATGAGGCGAACACGAAAAGAAATGACAGAAATCAATTCAGTTGTGCTCAATTAACCCCAACTAAAATAGATTTCAAATTTAATTACAGTACATTTTGGGCAACGGCTAAAAAGTAACATGTGGCATGTTCTTGCAGCAATTGAAATATTGCTTCATTTAAAGGTTTAAATGAAAAAATAAACTGGAATGCCATCATATCTGTGGGAGGAGTGAAAGGAGTGGTTCGAAAGATTAATAAACGTGGATGCATTTTTTGTCTTAAATAAATAATTGCAGTTATTCAAACACGTATAATTCTTAGCTTTGGTAATGTATATTGGTATCAACTTTCAATGTTAACTTTGATTACGAGGGCCGTCCCAAAACTAGCCAACATAACAAAGAAGACACAAAGAAATTGAGAAAAATTTTCTGCATTTTTCAACATAATTTCCTTTTAGCTCGACACATTTTTTCCAGCGGTATTCAATTATTATTATTTTAATGGTCTGTTTCAATTCAGTCAAATTCCTTGGTTTCGTTTTATACACCTCTTGCTTGACATAACTTCATAAAATAATCTGGTGTACTTGGGTCACATGAATTTAGGCGCCAGCGAAAAGTGGAGTTTATGTATATTAATTTGTTTGGGAATTTACGCTGAAGCTCCGCCATGAACGGTTCGTCTCTATTTTACAGTAAACAAATGATGTTGATACGGATACGTCTTTAATGCAGTTCTTGGTAAAAAAAACTCCTTCAACATCTTTAAATGACGGCCCAAATTGGTCCCCACCACCCTGTATATTTACATGTATAAACATGTACTTATTCTTAGATGCATATCTTCTACCAAATCGCACTAAATGCTGTAAAATTTTTCGTTTGACAAACTAAGACTTCTTTTTGCCTAAATTCAATTTTCCACTCGGTTTCTAATTGTACATTGCATTTCTTTATAATGCTTGGCATACTGCTTCTTATAACCTATAAATTCATTCATTCTGAATATGTTACACTAAATTCAAACAAACCTTGTGTACATCATCAAGCTCTCGACAAACTTACTTCTAAAAATGACTGCGAGTCCTTTCTGGTGCTCTCGCCGAAATCAGCTGGTGTAGCAAAAGTCAGTGTTTCTAAGTGAATGTTACGATGTTGCTTAGTTTATTGTGCATTAGTTCTGAATAAAATTTGATAAATTATGACCGATTCACCATACTTATTTTGACGACTCCACAGGTTTGCCCCAATACAAAAGCTTACGCGCAAATCGCTTCAATATTGGTAAAAGGACGTTGGGTAAAGATATGTATAAGTCAATTGATGTAGTGAAATTTCTGCAATATATTCCAGTAAATGTAACAGATTTCAATTGACCTTAATTAATGGCAGGGACCTTCAGGAATGTTCAGTTTTGTTTTGTTTTTGGTATTGTGAATGGTTTTAAACTATATTAAAAATTTGTTTTCGATTCGTTTTCGAAACAACCACTCACTTCAGAGATAGATTAGTTTTTTACCTGAAAGGAAACTGCAAATGTATATTGATTCAACTTCTCAATCACAACATAATCGAGAAGATATCTTGATTCGAAACGAAATTATAGTTGTCTACAACTTCATATCGTAACTTAAATCAGAACTGAAACGTGTTTGCTAACAATTTCTAAGGCCTGGAGCCAAATTACTTAAGTTCCAAATAATGTTGTTTGTTTTCATTTCAAAAACAAAAAAAAAAAATTTTGTGTAAATGAAATACATACAAAACTTGTCGTAAACCGATTCGAAATTAAAATCGCTTTTAATTTCTTTCCGGGATGTATAAGTCAAAATCAAAATTATTATAGTTCCATTTTGGATGTGTAGAATAGAAATCAAATTTAATATAATTTTGATTCGGTGGTCGGGATCAGAGTCAAACTGAGTACAGCTTTGATTCGTATGCCAGTAAAACTATTTACAGGTTAGACTTTGTTTCTGTATTTAGGGAATTGCGGTATACTCGTATAAGTAAAACATCGTTCATCTGAACCCTAATTTTCAATATGGTGCATTTCGGTATCGGTTGTATGACTATCTGTTACATGAACTGGCTGGCTAACCATTATGGTCGCCTATTTCATACTTTCTTAAAATCTATTTTTTGCAAAATTACCTTACTTCTTGTATATCGTTCTTTGATTCTATAAACTTTGCTTTGGGAATGTGAATGATATTTCTATTTCACTGTAACAATTATGCAATTTTTATAGTCTTTTCTTTACAATAGGTAAATTTTCATTCAATATCAGTTTGTATGCCACTGTAATCATCAACAGATGAAATTAATGGCAAACTGCTAAAATGTATGGCCCTAAGGTATCACAAGATGTGAGTAGCTCAACACGCTATAAACCTACTCCTTTGTGCCCAAATGAGTACATATGAAGAATTTCATTAAATTGCTAAATAACCATCATCAACTTTTGCACATACAATATGTAACTTGATCCTTAATGCCACACGCATACATACGGTAATGTATTAAAACGCAAATTATTTTCTAAATATTTTCATTTTGAAAACCAATAAATGTCTAATGTGCTCAATATGCCTCTTTCAAAAACGAAAGCTTAAACGTTAATAAATTGCAATGACTTGCAGTGAAGTTTGATGTGTGAATGTTTATTTAAGGTTTATGATGTATTCGTATTTGTTGTCTGTAAATATTTGCTATTACTTTGCTGGATTTGATAACCTTTTTGCGTTTAATTAATAATTACAATTTAATGAATATTGCCATATAAGACTATTAAAACGTTCAATGACAAACATGTCCTATGAAGACGTTAACGTCTTATGGAATTTTACAACAGCATCGACATCAACATCAGCATCAGCATCCACAACGTCAATAACAATATCATTATCCTTGCTATGATGCAATGGGTGGTGTTTGGTTTTAAGACACTTCAAGTTTTATACAATAAAATCATAAATATTTTCAGTTCCATGCTGGCCTAAAAGATTTCCTATAAATAATTGAATAAAGAAATTACTTTAAGCATAAATTTCCCAACACTGCCTTTTGGAGAGCTCTCATGTGCAGATACAGATATGGTTTTAATACTCAGGATATGCTATCTTTAAATTACTTTAAATATCACAATTTCTAAAGATTTATATATCAATACAAATACCAGATACTTGTGGTATTCATTTGAATATTTTGTGTTGTTCCAAAGCAGATGGGTGGCATTTATGAGGGTGGTGTCTTGAGGTAATTTTTCTTGTATTTTTGTTGTCTAATGAAAATTTAATTACAAATGTTATTTTGTGGTTGATTAATTGAAATGAGGTTTCTTTCTTTACCTTCCCTGCAAAAGTTTCCTGCTACGAATCACATGACTTATGCCCATCCCCGTGGCGAGAAGCTTGGACTTAAAGGTAAAATTACATTTCTTTGTAAAGCAAGGACAAACTGTGTTGAGCGATAGATATTTAATAGAAATTGCGTGTCTAATTTACGGCGGGGGATTAGGGGAATGTAGTTGCTGCCCAATCGTTGAGTTTTATTGGTTTTTTGTGGGTGTTCAGGCTTTACGTGGCAATTTGTACGATATATGCTTATGCGCACTGTAGTTCAATTTGTTTAATTAATTAGAAAAATGTTTTAGCTCAGTTACAGACAAAGAGTAGATATCTATGTTTTTTACTCCACCAGTATAAAACGAACAAAATGAATAATTTCTTCTCATTAGCTAAATTTTCTTATGATTTTAAGAAATATTTTAAATAGCTATGCTGTGTTGGATTGAATGAATGCCATAAAAGTATGCCTTAAAAAGTACTGAGGCAAATTCGCCATAAAAAAATGTAATTAATATAAGGTTTCATGATAAAGGGAAGTCTGAAATATTGCATTTTTTTTTTTTTTTTTTGTTTAGGAAAATGGACGGAAGCTTAACGAATATATTCCAATTAACTTCATGTCGTTGTTCTGCAATATATTGGAAGGGTGCAACCATTTTCACGTGTTTGCTTATTAAATCGAAAATAAGGATTCATAGGCAAATAATTCAATACTGTGTTTTCTTCAAATCAAGTACTAGCTAAAATGTGTGTGTGTATTGGAATTACATCATATCGTTCGACAATTTTTGGGATGGGTGCGGCGATCGGGCAGTGATAGATATTTTGTGATCAACTTGGATGTCGAAAAACTTACATATGGAATTTGGAAATGTTGAAATATCATTTCCAAGACAGTATTCTGTGAAAAGTTTTATTGAACAACTCATTTAGTACTCTATTTAATTGGTCAACTGCAAAAAAAAACTGAATAACCAAATTATTTTCTGAAATGTCTACTTGAATTCCGCGGAGCACTCGACAGAAACGCATTAAAATTTTTGGAAAGAGTTTTAAGCCATTTAAAATTATCACATTTTGCAAAAATTGTTGTAAACGAATTCTATTTCGTTTACAAAAATTTTTGCTACACTTGCATAGAAACTGCAGTCCAGAATGTTTTGAAAACGAACACACAAAAAAAAAAAAAAAATATATGCAAAACTAGCGCTCTCTTGTCGGTTGATTTATGTAATTTCCAAATTTATGTAATCTATCTATCTTATGTGATAATGAAACTAGAAGCTTGTAGACCTATATGTAAACTCTTGCCAGTAGTAAAATAATAGACATCAATGATTAAAAATTGACTTGATAAAGTGTCAAAGTTAATTTTTAAAAACGTTAAAAAAATATTGAAAATCGCTCGAAAACAGTCTTATTTTCCTGCATTTTTCTCAAAACTGTTTGTGAAATGCGCATAATTCTAAATTCTGCTAAGTCAATATTGATATTAGTTGTACTTCTGGACGTGCATTCTATGACAGGCCTCCCTATGTTGTCTTTATTCAATAAATAGTACCACACATAGATGGGCTCGTGAAAAATTTCCCGTTTTCATACATAACATACAGATCTACACCGATTTTTTCAGAGAAAAGTTGTAATTTTGTAGTAAAGAAATGTTACAGTTGAAATTATTATTTTCAATATCCTCGAACTAACTCCATACTTTGACTTGTTAACGGACAAATGCTAAGACGTTGAAAAACTTCCGAAAATTGTGTATTTGTCTAATTGACGGATTTGTGTTGACAGATATTGCTCTATTTTGAAACTGATCTGCCCATAAGTACGAGATAAAATCTTACAAATTTATAGCCTCCTACTTCAAGCGTCTTGGCCTCTACCGTGCCTTGAACATACATGTGGGTGGATGGATGATGTCTTGACATCGACATAGATTTTAACGATGATGAAGGGTATGCATACTTTATTTCTGGGTCCCAGGTGAATATTTCTCGGTATCAGAAGGAGGGCAGCAAGTAAAATGTTCTCCCAATCCTGTGACGGTGGTTATGCCAGCGTTTGCATATATTTTTAAATGGGCTTTTATGTTTGACTTACTATTGGTTTTTAATATAAAATAACACAAATCCAGGCCGATAGGCGGCGCATGAATTGATTTTTAAACAAACTAAGCAAATAATGCATTCAAAGGGGGCCATAAACCAATTTTCCAAAAATTTCACCAAAATTTATTGTTAGGATTAGCTCAGCTTTCCCCCTTTTACTTGCTAAAACAGTTCAGTTATATATAATAAATGTCAGTTTAAAACGAGAAATTATCCTTAACAAGAAGATTATAACTAGTCAAAATGGAACAACCATCACGTAGATAAAAACAAAATACTGCAAATACTAGGTGTATAGGAAGGATTGCTTTGTAATAACAAAAATCAATTAGAGTTGTGAAGAAACTGCTACATGTGGAGCAGAATGCCAGCCTTAGTACTTTCTTTCAATTACATGAAATATTGTGTTGATCAAAAATATTGAAATGTTCAATTGGACGCCCAATAGCTGTTTCCTAACAACAGCCTTGTTATCGTGTATTTTTGCCAACGAACTTTATTTCACCACTAAATCAGTACAGAAACTTCAGTCATTACTGCCCTTAGCTAAACCTCTATTCATTTAAATGGAGGCATAAAATTTGTTGAGTTAAAGATTTTGAAATACATAAGGAATAATAAAAATAATAATAATGGTTAGAATACGACTGAGATTGCGAATCTGACTACATTTTAACCTTTCATATAACTTGTGGCGAAGTTGCAATAATAGAGCCAATAAGACAGACTCGTCATATATTCCTTGTCATTATATCAAATGTGTTGAGTTAAGCACGTACATCTTGATCAAAATCGGAGTCTTAATCGCATTTTGGTAACAATGACAAATTTAGCGTATACTTCAACAGTAGTTATATAGCAAGGGTTCGATTCAACTTGCTAACTTAATCCCCAAACCAAGTATATATGGTTTTGTCGGTAGGATTTAGAGAGTTCTCACTATGGCACCTTTTTCCACATTAGCATTTGCACCGCACAAGATTGGGTGTAGCTAACTTTGGTTAGTAACCAACATCAACTTTCTTAAAATCCTCCAAACAAAATTTAATTTTAACCAACTCTTTAAACAGGCAGCAGATTTATTTCCTTGTAGGACGTGTTCTAAGAATTGCATCACATACCATTGACTGTTTTCTTGTCTTTCTCTGCCTTTCTTCCTCGCGTTCAATAAATTGAATTGTTATGTTCATTGTCTATTAAAATAATATCAACTCATAAAAATTCTTTTGAAAGTTTTCTCCATTTTACTAGGTTTTTTTTCGCTCAGCCTTTCAGAGACATTCCTTTAACTTTAGTCTTTCCTAATTTTTTGTCGTCTTTTTTCCTCAGGTTAGGTAGAAAGGGCTGTAAAGAAATAGTCCGGTTTGTCATTTCATAACCTTGAGAGTTTGACTCTTTTAGACAATTCTTAAAATTCTTTTTTGGGGGAAGGCATCAACGTGATTACTCAGTTGACATTTGTAAGATGCCACGCCAGGGCATATGCAGAGCTCGGCAAAAGGGGGCACACAGACTGTGACACCGTCGTCGTCGTCATCGTCTACTAACTGAAATTAAACTTAAAATTATCCTTTCTTTTCTTATTTTTTGTTGGTGCTCCTGTAGATATGAATGAGCTTCATTTTCTTATTATACCCCAAGGGAGGTGAGTCCGTGAGTGTGTAGTGAGAAAGTATATGAATAAGTCTGGGAACAATTGCGGTACTTTAAGACAATTGTCAAAAGTTCAACCGTTTTCAGTTACAGAAGAAATAGCACACATTTTCCTTGCCCCGCAGAACAGTCTGTTCTTCGGAGAGGGCCTCAGCTTACAATATACTCTTGTCCTGTTGTGTGTATGCAGTGTAGTAAATATATATGAGTAGCGATAATTCACTGACACCATAACACCCGGGTTTCGTTTGTTGTAACGCCGTAACCAATAGTAGGGATGAGAGCGGCTTTGGTTAGAGTGCTACTTCCACATTGCTGGCGGTGATGTTGTCATTTTGCAGTATTTGTCTATTTGTATGACTGTTGTCTTTTTATTATTCGCAATTTCTGAAACGTTTTAAAAGAAAACTAAGTACGTTTTCATACTCTGAGCAGTCTACATACATATAATCCTTGGGGCCCTGTTTGCTGTGGCTGGTTTGGAGACACTAAGGGGGCCGTGGCTCGCACTTGTGCAATAAAAGTATTTGACATTTGTCAGCGCATTTCTCCCCCATTTAAATAAGCTCAAGTGGCTGTCAGTAATATTCAACTAGATGAGTTTAATGCCACAGCTCAAGCCAATGTTTGTCTGTGCATCCACCACAATCGGGCTCTTTCAGCATGTCTTGCATCCTTTCCAGCCAACCAAGGACAAACGGTTGGTTATGAGTTCAGGCTTCGTGTGAATGCTTTTGTAAAGGAGTTAAGTAAATTAGTTATTAGTCTTGTAAATAGGCATGCTTAGGCTTAACATTTCAACGAGTCGGTACGTATTCTTTCAACTCTCGCCACCCAAACGCAAGCTAATTGTTAATTAGTGTCAGCATCAGCTCTTGCAAACTGTTTAAAATAAATTAGTGTATACTTTTAGGCTTATGTTGGGCGGTTGGACAAGAGGCAGAGGAACTTTTTACTACGTTAACTAAAACTTAATGCTCCTAAAATATTTAAAAGTTTTTTTTCAATCTTGTGGATTCTAGTGGTGTGGGTAGGTTGCCAGATACAGCGTTTTTGCATTCATTCTCCGTTCAAATTCTGGCCTTGTACGTTAGTTCCTTGTGCGGTTTTGTTGCCGGAAACCAAGCGTCAAAAGTTGTTTTCTATCTTATGCCTTGTGGAATTGAAGTGTTAATTAATATTGAAAAGGATAAAAGTTTTTGACTTTTTTTTTTGCCAATACCGGGAGAGAAATGCTTTTCAGGCCAATTTAGAGACGGCGAAGTACGCGCTCTGCTTGTGGCACAAGTAACGGAAATTGAAGGTTGCCATGCCTTCACAAGCAGGAATTGAATTGTTGAAAATTGTATATGTTCAAAAGTTGTAAGAAAACTAATTATCGCTTTTGAAGGAAATTTCAAAGGTGTGGGGAAGAATGTCTCCCGAAATCCAATATGCGTAAAAAAATTTATCTCATTTCGGCACTGAAAAAAAAAAATATCTTCAGTGCTCGTTTCTTGTGTTGGCGACCCTTCAAGAGGTCATCGAATTCCATTGACAAATTGAATACAGAGAAGCCAAAATCCTGACAAATATTTTCAATATTTAAGTAGTGACGCGTCAGGGATAATGCTAATGGTTGCTGTTGGTGTATTTTTTATGGTATATGAATTTTATATGGCAGGTTATTTGCCCAAAGGTGAGAATGAAAACATAAATGGAAACGAGATATGAAAAGAGGTTATTGAGAAAGATGACAATTTTCCAATATAATAAAAAGACAAGCTAAGGATTATTTTGAAAATCCTTAAAGACTCAACGTCTAAAAATTATAAAGCTGTCATAAAGAACATTGAGATTGTTTGCTACCTGGGCATTTATTCCTTAATGGGTAAAAAATAACATTAACGTGCTTTTATGCATCGTGACTATGATTTAATAAACATAGATATACAATTGGTGTATGTGCAGTCAAAGACGTATGACTAATATTTTTTTCCGATACCGTTAGCTAATTGGAATAAATCATACGTTTCCGAAAACGATATAAGAAAAAGAAAAGGGAATTTTTCTAAAGCCAGGAAGCGATTACAGAAATATTGCAGATGTGGAGGATTTAAATGTTATCAATACGTCTTTAGACCTGATGAATCGACAATTCACCAGATTTTCACACTATAGTAAATTCTGGCAAACAAAAAAAGAAAAAGGACAAAGAAGTTGAAGCCATGTCTGAGCTTGGCATCCCTGCAAAGCTGATACATCGCGGACTGATGCCGACTAACATCTCGTCCAGTGAAAATAGACAAATGTCTTATTCTATAATATAAATTTTGGAATTTACAATGAGACAGTGAAAAGAGTAAACCTCGCATTTAGTAAATATTGTATGTAACTTGCGTATGGGTATCATGTAGGTATCAGTGGCTCGGCGAAATACTACTACAGTCTTGTCCTCGCTTAGGTGACGGATCGAGTCTACTCACTTTCGAGTGGAGCATAATTGCATCAATCTCGGCTTCGCCGTCAGTTAAATAAATGATGACGGATATTGTTTGCCTTCATTGCAGACTTTTAAAAAGGTACAGAAATTTATTAAAAAGGCTTATAAATTCTTGAAACTATTCGAAAATTGACTCTAACCCAAAATACTGACCAATTTGATTATGCCTACGAAGTCATAGTTGGACAGTTTTATGTACGTAGAAGTGGAAGCGGCTAGAGCAGTTCAGGTTTGGGGTGTGAAAGGTGGGACGCAAGTGACTTCTATAAATATGTTTTTCTTATGTGGTACAGGTACACAAATATTTCAAAGTTCTCTCTAATTACATGGGTGGTTTGTTACAGTTTTTCGCTAAAGGTTGGAGAAAATTTGCAAAGTGATTACCCTGATCTAAGTCGTTGTGCAAAGGATGAGTTTAGCTGGATTATTAGTTGTAACATTTTAAAGGAATCAAGGTATTGTGGGTTTAGTAGTAGACGTGTAAAATTGTACATAGCTATTAACCCAACAAATCAACATATTTTACGAAAAGTACTACTTTTTTATTTTAATTAATACATGAATGAACCTAAAAATGACATTATAATTATTTCCAAATGTTATAAAAGAGGCTAAATAAATAACGTATTTTGTATGTCAATAAATACAGAAGAATACAACACGTAAACTTTGTTAAGGTCATCCTAAGGTTACGAATACGGCCGAAGAATTATACAGCTAAAATAGCGACTTTCAGCGATAATTTCCTCATAAATCAATTATTTATTATATCGAAAACATTTACTATTTAATATGAATATCGTCTAAGTTATATTACTATTGTATTATCGTTATATCTTACTCTTGTTTATAGAAACTGCTGGATCCGTGCTCTTTTTAGTCCTTAAATCTGACTAAGTTGTAAGCTTTAAGTTAATAGATTACTCTTTATTTGTTGTTTTTTGATTATTTATATATGTATGGCTAATAATTGATATCCCTGTAGTCTTATTGTTGTTTATTTACTGGATTTTTCTTTGCTGTTGTTAGCGTTTTCTCTTAACAATCACTTGCAAGTTTACTTAGATGTAAAAAAGCAAAATATTTTCATTAACAACGATAAACATTAAACGAAAAGCTCCTTCTACATTAGGCACGCTCGCGCTCACTTTGTGTGTGGCTTTCGACTTTGGCTACCAAAGAGGACTATAATTGATCACTTTCTGTTATTGGCTTATTTACAATTTGTGTTAAATTATGCTTAAAATGGTCCATTTTGTTCTTTTGTGTATAAACATTTAAATAAACTTTGGTACTTTAGTTACTGTTCTCAATGGTGGCCACATATTTTTCATGTTGTTGATAAATTTTCACTCTGTCTTTCTTTTTGTTGTGAAAATTATTACAGTTTTCGGTTTTTGTTGTTGCTGCAGATTGTTTGTTCTTGCTGTATGTGAACATCCTGGTCTCAGGCTGAGGTTATGCTTTTTGGTTTACAAAAGAGCGATTTTACTTTTTCGTATTCTTTTTTTTTTTTTTGTCTATTCGGAGCGGAAACTTTTTTAAATTCGCTTGTTTGTTTGTTTACTCGTGTATGCGTTACATATCATTTAATTTCATTTCATTGTCATGGTAAAGCTTTTTCGATATTTGGCCATTGTGTGCTACTGCCACGGAGTGCAGCGCATCCATTCAACACAGTTGACAACACAGCATCATCACAGGCAGGATTTGAGCTGAAGCTGGTGCTGCTAGTGCTAGGGCGGTAGTTGCTGTAGTGGCCTTTTTGCAGGCTGTGCGTTAAAAGTACAGCATAGCATGAACGGAGCCGAAAAAAAGAAGAAGAGAGAAGAAATGTTTGTTAAATATCAATCTCAATTTTCTGAGGCTGTGTTTGTTTTGTAATTTTCAGTTCACGAGAAACGACAAACAGTACAAACATTGCCCAAAAAATCAACATTACTACAGCCAACAAACTGCACACATACACACACACAAACACAGTGACAGGAGTAACACAAATTGCCAGAAAAAAGGATATGAGATATGCACTCTGATTTTGTTGTATATATATCTTTATATATAAATATATATATATATATATGTTTATGTAGGCATGTATATATATATATATATATTTGGTTTAAAATTTCACTTTTTTGCCATTTCCGCGATAGCCATGATAAGGTTGAGCTTACAACACCGAGACAAAATGTTTACAAAACACATTTGTTGTTTATATAGCTCTATTAAAAACACATTACATTTTGGTTTCAAATTTAACAATTTTGTTTCACAAAAAAAGAGGAAATCGCTTACTCTTTTTTCCTTTAGCCAATTGGGAATACACAAAAGAAATAACACAACAACAACAACAACAGAATGTCAGCAATTTATTTAAACGTTTAACTTTTGGCCAATTTGTTACTAATACGAATGCTATAAAGTATTTATGGGTAGTGGTAAATAGTTTTATTATTAAATAAAAGCACAACATCGAGAAAATAGTAACAACAACATGTATAAATATATGCGTATGGTTAAGAATAATAAATATTAATTTATTATTTTTTATTTGCTTATCTTGTAAGAGTGTAATTAAAACTATGTGGCAGAGAGCTGTCGCAACTAGAGTCAATAAAACAATGTCAAACAGTGGGTAACATATAGCGGTTACATTAATCATCATTTCTAGATTATTTTCGAAAATAAAAAAAGTTTAATAACCCTTTTGATTTATAAAATATATGAGTTGTTAATGTTTGGATATTTGGTTTTTGCTCAACATAATTTTAAAGGTCCGTTGAGTTTTGAAAAAAACTCTGTTTACAAATTTATATACAAGAAAACAATTATTTTAATCTATTATATAATCTCCCCCTTTTTTAATAACATCCGCCCAACTCTCTGGAAGTCTTTTAATTCTTCTCTCACAAAACTCACGTGGTTTTCTGTTCAATTCGATTTTCACTTCCTCGTCGTTATGGAAATTCAAATTCATCATGTGGTTGCTCCTTAAACTGCAAAACAGGTAATAGTCGGAGGAGGCTAGGTCTGGAGAATACAGTGGGTGAGGTAAAACTTCCCACCCAAGCTCTGGGTTGTTTCGACGAACAACAAGGCGATTGTTCCAGACCCAGTCCTGCCCATCTTACCGTACGAATCATTATCCTTAACTGAGAATATGGCGTTTCATGAATCATGAGTAGTGTAAGCTGCATTCTGGCATTGTCATGGAGGGATGTACCAAAATGAACTGAAGGCTTCATTAATATTATGATGGAGATTTTCGCAGCTCATCCTGAAATCATACTTCCTGAAATACCTCGAGTAAGACCCTTCATGTATTAATTATAAGATTTTAGAGACTATGCCAAATACGTACGCAAAATCATAGTAAAGTTTTATCTCATACTGACAAACATCATTGGGACATAAAACCAACACACAGGCGATCTATATATACATATATATATTTTATTTCACATTATAAAAATTATTTAAATTATCTTTCCTGTCCTCTGTAGCTGTTACGGTACACATGCAAGATATTATGCCTTTCCAATCCAAATGATATCCAAAACTATTCGACTATTATTTTTTACGCTTTGGGCAACACTTCAATCACGAAAAACAAATAATCAATATTTATTTTATAGCATCTCAAACTTTTTCCAAGCGTGTTGCTTGAATGAACCCACATCACAATAAAATCTCCAGCAATTAATTTTTCAGAAATTTTCGATTTATGCACACATGCTAAAGGACTTTTCAATTTATCGCACATTTCATCTTTGTATGCGGGGGAAAAAGGACACTCTTCACTGGCGTCACACACCAAATGTTATAGAAATTGTATACAACTACCGAAAACTTGATTAAATTTGACATTCTTTTTGCTAGAAACCAAAATCGAAACTTTTAAATTTAATTACATTTTTGCTACTATACCTATACATACAACCCTTTCAGAAGAGCCCTTATTTGCGTGTTTATTTTTTGCAGTTCGTGATACGCTATTTTGCCCGCTGAAGCTTGTATACGGTTTTGTGCTGTTTCCTTTCATCTCGGCACATAACATTAAATGTTAACGTCTTAACACTTGTCATTCACATTACGTGCTTCAGTACATTAAACACTTTGTGCCAGAGCCTGAATGAATACGTTTGGCAAATAACAACGACAGCGATTCGAGTGGAAAAATGTATGATCAATTGAGTAAGTGTATCGAAAGTAGCGGAGTGTGTACAATAAACGTGTGAGTGTGTGGAAACAGTAAGTAAGATGTAGTGCAAAAAGGTTTGAGTGTAGAAATTTTAATTTAATTTTTGTGGTTTATAGCTAGTGAAAGAGGCAGGGAGGTGTGTGTGTGTGTGTGTGTTTGTAATGCGTGTTTTTGTTAGTTCAGCGCAATTAATTGAACTTTTGCTGCTAAATATTGATGTTAGCGAACTAGAAGCCTTGTGTTTTTGTTTTTGTTCTTTTTTTCATTTTACTTCTTGCTTGTGTCCCAACTTCTCGCGGTTGTTGGGTCATGTTTCTTAAACACACGCACGCAGTTTCCTTGTCTTATTTGTTTGTATCTCCCCCCCCTACACTGTGTTAGTTTCTCCCTCTCTGCCTGACAAAAGCATTCTCATTGATGGCGCTACAACTGGTGGTTTTGTTGGATGAAAGGATGTGTTGAAGAAGTGTGAGTGTTTGCGTTTGCTGTAGTAAATTTTCATGTTGACATGCTTTTGCCTTGAGTTCGTTCACAGCTCGATAGTTGAGTTGTGGTTATGCCAACGTTACGTTGAACTATTGGCATTTCATTTAAGTTATCGTTATGTACAATTTGCCAGGGTGTGTTGTCGACAATGGCGAACGAGGCACACTGGAAGAAATTGGGAGAGGATTGCAAATAATTTACGCTATCAAAACAGGTGGACTCGAAGGGTGTAATTTAATTTAGGAACGTAAGGTATGATACCAAATTTGGCTTGTAGTAAAAGACATTTAATAGTTGATTCATTTTCTTTACAGATGCAAGTAAAAAATTTTCATGTTTTCAACAAAAAAAAAAAAAAAACATGTATACTGAAATGGTCGTTTTTAATTTTAAATTAATTATTATAATTCTACATACTTTCCGTGTAACTCCAATTTTAAAAATATTCTATTTCTGTCAGTCGCAAGGTAATACACTAAAAAATCACGAATCAAAATTAAGAAGTAGGTTTTGATAATGGACTCCTGCTATCACTATAAATGGGCACCGGTTTTTTGTTAGGACATGGTTCATCTACATTGCTTGTTTTCTATTTAAAATATCAGCCTAAAAACCTTAATGTTTTTCCATGAATGGGATATGATAGAACTTTTTCTATTCAGTGAGCATACTTTTAAAACAGCTGAACGGATAAAATCATGATTTCAAAGGACACTTTAGAGTGGTTTTACACCGCTTACAACAGGAAATGGCAAAACAAAAATTATTATTTATTATTAAGAAAAAATCAATTGAAATAAAAGGAATTTTCATTTAATATTAAGAAAATGTTATATTAAAATTATAGGATAATATTAAGAAGTGATTCAAATTAAGAAACTCCGTCTGTATTGAGAGAAAACAGGAATTCTGGTTAATATTAAGAATAATCGATGAAAAATAGGATTTTAGAAGTGATATTTAGAGTCAAATAAAAAAAGGGAACGATAAAAAATCGATTGAAATTGAGAAATTCAATTAGAAATTGAAGAAGGTTCATTTGATAAACTGAAATTGACAATTTCAATTTGTATCTAAGAAAACAGAACTCGATAGTGAGATTCTTCCAATTGATATTGGCGAAGTAACAAATGAAATTGAAAATTTCCTATTTGAAAATTAGATTACGCATTTGAATTTGAGATAAGGGCAATTGCAATTGAGAAATTCCTTTCATACCAACAAAACGAATACTCAGTAGCTCTTCATTCCATTAGTTTTTTCCGGTGTCAAATCAGTGCTCTCATCAAAATCTAAAATTCCCTAAATGCATTTTTCACATTTCAAATAGAAACTTCTAAACTAAAGTTCATATTTTCTCTATACGGAGAAAAGAATTCGTAGTTTCAGTTGTAATGTAAATTTTTTTTAGCAAACAACTTTTTATCACCAGGAATTTTTTAAAATTCAAGTGATTTTTTCTCAATAGAAACTGGAAATTCTCATTACTTAATCTTTTCTCAATATAAACCGGGAATTTTCATTTTTAATTCAGCTTTTTTTTTAAACAAGCAATTCAAATTATCATTTTCAACGTTCAATATTTTCCCAACATCATATAAAAAATATAGTTTTCGTGTGATATTTTCTCAATATTAAGTGAAAATTTTCCTTTTCAATTTTCCTTTTAATATTGAGAAAAGGAAATAACTTTCATCACATGAAATCTTTCAAATTCTAGTTGTCTTTTCTCAATATAAACTGGAAATTGTCATTATTTAATCCCTTTTCAATATAAAGTGGATATTTTCATTTTTAATTCAGTTTTTTTAAACAAGCAATTGAGTATCTCATTTTCAATGTTCAATGTTTTCCCAACATCATATAAAAAATATAGTTTTCGTCTGATATTTTATCAATATTAAGTGAAAAGTCTCCGTTTCAATTGACCTTTTTCTAAATATTAAGAGCAAATCATCAATTTCTATTGGTATTCTTTCAATATCAAGAAAAAATGACTTTATATCAATTTCGAATGGTATTTTTTTATTTCAATTGAGGTTTTCTCAATGATGAATGGAAATTTTATATTTCAATAGATATTTTTCTAACTCTCATTTTTATTTGATCTTTTATCAATACTAAATTGTCTCGATATCGAGTGGAACGTTCTCGAATTCACTTGGAAAATGTGTCGATTTGAAGCGATCGCTCACACTTGGAGATGTCCACCGCTCAAAGAAAGATGCCTGGCATACACTTTGCATCGTGCCACCCTTGGCTAGATTAATCACTTGGACCATTCTTATGAAAAGCTGATTACGATCTAATCTCAAAGAAAACTTCTAGAATATGCTCAGAAATCCAAAGTATTTTCGAGACTTAAGTAATACAGATTGTAACGGGCAAAAAATTAAATTTGTTTAATACAATTATTTGAGAATACTGATCCATATCTTGATAACAAATAATTTAACTTTGAATTTCTTCCCCACTGTTCAGTGTTCAATATTAGAAAAGCTATTTATGTGTGTGTTTTCCTAAGGATATGTGTGAGAGGTTTTCGTAATGAAATGCTTAAAGAAATTGTTGCTTTTGGTAGTATTACGTTGGCTTAACAGCAACTTGTTTTTAGAAATGTTTGAAAACAATACAAACAATGCCAGTATCAGCTCTACCCCTTCGACCGCACGCTCCAAAACAATTTACGAAATGGAAAAGCAGCAGCAAAATCAACGCCATCTAAGACGTCGTCATCATCAACAGTAAATGTGGGGGAACGTTAAAGTAAATACTGCCCCATCAAACCACGGAGTTGCAAAACGCCAAACTAGCACAACTATAAGAAGAATAACAAGGAAATTCGCGTCTCGTCTGCTGTTGATTAATTTCGTTTGTATATATTTTTGCAGCAAGCGGAGTATATTGCAGAAGGCGAAAGAGGGATGAAAATTTATCCCCGTTTCATAATGAAATTCAATATCTTATGGCCAAATACCAGGGAACATAAACAACACACAACCAAAATAACTTAGAATGCAACGAACTCTTGACATTCCTTTAAACCCCGGTTACGACAATGCTCGACAATTGCTGCGACGCTTTGGAAAGAAAGGGGAAAAGAAATATGAAGACTGATGGTTGTTTAACATCATATTGATTTCATTAAGTTTTAGTTTTTAGCTGGCTAGAGGATTTGCCCAGCTATAAACGGGCCTTAGCTTACATAGACAGCCATTTGGGTGAGGGTGGTGTTATGAATGAATGGACTATTCATCATTATGTGTTCCCTCCTTCGCTGACAATGTGAAAGTTTAACGAGTTTATTGTCCTCTTAAATAAATGAAGCTAGAATGCTAGCAAATTATAAGTGAAACGTAATGCAAAACTAAAGTTCAAAAGCCCACATGGTCGAACAAGAAAAAAAAAAGCAAACTCATCCATCTCAGGCAGAATGAACTGTATAATGATATATTAATCTTTCCATTGGCCAAGGTTTCGCTCATTCATCTGAACAGATGTTAAAGTTGTTTAGATACAAAAAATACACATGACAGTATGATTCACTGTTGCATGTTAAAAAAAATATTGAATTTATAATTTAAATTACCCAACAATGATATTGTGTTGTGTAGAAAAAACAGAATCAAACCATGGAACCAGCTCTTTCAGCTCTGCTCTTTATATGAAACAACCTCCTCCTTCACTCATATATACTGCCTTCTATGCACAATTGTGTGAAATATTTTAAGAAAGCATTTCCTTACAAAGTATGTGATTGAAGATTTTGATATATGTATGTTATTTGAGAAATATAATTTAAAAGAATGCTTTGCTTTGTTGCAATCCAATGCTGTGATTATTTCATTTAATAATTTTGTTAATTCATTGATTTGCTGTCTAATTTGTAGGATATAATTTTGTATTTTTTGAAAGTGCATGAATTTAATCAATTACAGTTTAAGAAGCATCAAATTGGACAAGATAAGAAATAAGAACATGTTGTATAGCTTCAAACGCATAGACAGAAGAGAATCGATCATTTGGAGCAGCAATAATGAAAGTGCCCCAAATTCAAGAAACAAATTTCAGGATAATAGCAACATCCAGAAATTGACAAAGGTGCATGTAGATATGATTGACTTTGTCCCAATGGTGACCTTGATATATATGTACTAACAGACATTTTGGGTAATCGAGCAATCCATAAGTCTAAAAAAAGCTTGACGTTCGCATTCATTATTAAACAGTAAATACCTTGCAGTGATTTAGAAAATTGAATGCTTACAAGCCACTGAATGAGAAAAGCTCTCGCTTATTCAATTAATGATATGCAAGGGAAGTTGATTTTTTATCTACATATCAGGCAGCAATTCGAATATAACACTGGATGCCCACAAGTTCATTTTAAGCCAGCCGAAAATTTCAATAAAGTGGTGAAGGGTAATAATTTAGGGCGTTTTGGAAGAATTGGAAACATCTTTAATAGAATACATAATTTCTTGTGTCTGGACAAAACGCCCATATTTGTTATAAGCTGATATTTCTATAGAAATCAGTCTATTTTCGTAATTACTCAATTTGTTCGTCAATCAAGCGAACAATTATTTGTTTTCGTTTTTATAATACGACTATACAAGTATTTTCATTCTAAATAGAGTCGCCATAAAATGGTTATTTTATGTTAACAATAAAGAAAAATATTATTAAAATAAAATAAAATAAAAACAAAATATATTAAAAATAAACTTTGCTAGTAGACGAAAACTTTCATATATTTATAAAAAAAAAAACCTCGCTTAGCAATGCTTCTAATTATAAAAACAAGCGTAAGAACGAGGAATAATTTATGCATGGCAAGACGTTAGTGTTGCGGATTGTCAAAAAAGTTTCCAAATTGGAATTTCTCACTAAATCTGACAAAAAATATTCAAAGCATAAATATTAAATATTAAAATCACCATATCTAACAAAGAAATATCGAAGCATAACCATATTTCACAAATATTGGAGGAAGACCTTAACAAGTTGCTAGTACCAACTGGCACTACAAGTGAAGAAATCGCAATGATTATCGACGATGGCGTAGAATGTTCACTATTGGACAAAAACGATGTCCGAACAGTAACATTAAGGCTGAAGAGCAACAAAGCATCGGGCGGTTTTTAAATTTGATCAAGTATTCACCAAAACTGCACTCAAATATCTACTGAAATTTCGAAAGTGTTATAAATAATACGGCCGTTTACACATAAATTTTTCGACAGTTCCACTTGTCGTGAATAAACCAAACTATGCTCAGAAGATTCTTGTACAACCAACGAGCGAACATACCCAGAAAATTTCATTAAAAGCCTCAAGCGGTTAGCGGATATAAACAAAAATATACAAACAACTTTTAATTTATATATCCGCTATATACAAGGATTTAAATTAGTTCCATTAGTAAGTCCACAACTTTTTATTCATTTTTATATGCCATTATATATTCCTTAACCCCCCGCCCTGCACGTTCAGTGATGTTATTCGCTTTTCTTTGTTTCCCTGACGCCAGATAAATATTGTAGTAATAAAAATTTATGGTCATTTATTTTTATCTATAACAATATTTTCATATTATTTTACACCTTTGCGCTTTATTTATTACGGTCCCTCAACAAGGCATACATTCGTACATCTTGACACATATTAGTCTTATATACGAGTATACGTATGACGGAAACACTACTGAGACTCTGCGTGGCGGTTCTGTAACACAGCCAATCATCAGCAGGTTACTGCCTATGCATGGCCAATAGACTCACACATACGGATGGATCCCAAGTAAAATATTACTTGTTTGTTCCTGTAAGGAATATGCTCGTCCGTGTGTACGTTCGTCCGAGTAATAGTCACGTGTTCACGTTGTGAACGCGTGTTTGCCTTAACAGTTGAAAGATTATTGCATTTACTAACAAAGTTCTCGGCTACTTTTTCAGATGGTGAGCGACCACAAACCTAGCAACCAGGATATTTTTGATCATGTTTCAAACGTTTACCATTCCTAGCATCCCTGTGATGGCAAGAAGGAAAACCGGTGTCTTCAGTATCAGCTTTCTACCGTGGGTTAGCACAAGACATGCGCGTTTTGGATGTGGGGTAAATAATAGTAATGCAACGTGCCTCTTTACACGATTGTTACTTTGCTTTTTTCTAGTTTATTGGATTGCCTTACAAGGAAGAGAGTCCTAAGAACCAGTCAAAAGCGGATGTTTTCATTCAAATTCATTCATTCATTGTATAATTCTCTGTTTTTGCTCAAAGTTTCGAAACTGTTTCTTATGCCTTTCAAAGCGGCAAGCTCATTCCCTTATGATACTTGAAATACGTGTTATGTTTCCATTGCGTCTACGGAAATGTTTGAAGACCAGCGTATGTTACCTTTGGCTGTACAGACAACATGTTCTTTGAATTGCACATACACTCACAGCCGCTCATATTTATACTTCTTTTCAGCCAACCCCTTTCTTTTCATTTACGCCTTCCATATGCTCTGAGGAAAAAAGTAAAGAGCATTTAGTTAACATGTTTTGCTACTTGCTGACGTCTGATTGAATTGAATTCAAGCCATTCGTTGAAATTGTGTACCTTCTCAAGTTAAATGTTGATTTGTGCCTAGGTTTGTGCGGTTGCCATTGCGGTTACGAAACCAATTTATTTACTCTTAGATGTTATTTTTTATTTACTTTTTATTAAATTGTCGACAATTTGAAGATGGGGCAGATGGGCATAGGAAGGTTATGGAATTTCTGCATTCATAAAATAAACATTTTTGCTGAAATTGTTGTGGTGAACGTTGATTTCTTGTGTAAGACCACAATTTACAACAAATATGTGAAAGTCTATACTTGAACTTTTTGAATTAAATAAAGAAATCTGGAAACTTCAATCATAAGTGGTTTGGAAGAACACTAAACAATTTATATTTCCAAAGAATTCAATAACGTGCCTAAAGGTATGCTTCAGTTTTCGAATGATAACACATGACTTAAAGCATTCCTAAAGTATTGCAACAAAGTATGCGTGTATGGTGCTTAATTTAATTACATATAGACATATTTTTGACGCCGTCTTTGAGGCATGTGATTGTGATTGATAGTTTAGAGGAAAGTGGAAAAGAGAATTTTTCTGCATAAAGAACTTTAAGGTGAACTCTGAATAGAGAACTCTAAGCTCTGTTCTCACAAAAAATGTGTCAAATTGAAATATGGCCTTCAACTATTTAGTCCAAAAAAAGAAGCTGTTTTTTATATATGGGTGATAGTTTCGCTACTAGTTTAAATATTGTTCGTTAGGTGGCGCACGAACCGTGCAAATAACAATAAATTCACTTACATATAAATTCATTTAAAAATGTTAAAACTACATCACGAACCATCTACCTAACATATTCATAAACCAGGACCAATGTGTCACAGATTCCTAGAATAATCCTTCGAATTGCAATTCTTGCCAACAGTACCAATATACAGATGTTGCGGCAATAGCAACAGCACACGCATTTTAAGCAAAATGGAAAAATAATCCAATCGTAGAAGTCAAATCAAATACAGATGTACTCATTTAAAATTAATCTTGTATTGATTAGGATTGGATTTGCATACGATATGAGTCGCACCAAACCAGAAAAGGCGGCGGCTTTTTTTATTACTTTTTGTTTGTTTGTTGAAAACCGACTTCCAATTTTCAATTATCAAATCTCTTATAATTTGTACAGGGCTTTGGGTTTCAAAGATGTCAGCTGGGGCTGTGTACTTACACAAACACGGTTAAGGTACTGTCGTAGAAACAGACATTTTTAAAATGTATTTTTTTGTGTAGTTTTTGCCCTAAATGACTTTACTGAACTAGGAAAAAACGGTTAAATTCACTTGTAAATTAAAAACAAGTTTAGAAAGCAAATTATTCTCTGAAGTTATGATTCGTTTTATAACAAAAAATACTCACAAAAAGAAGTATAGAGTTTTTAATATTACTATTTTTATATATCGGATAGAGGATTGAATTTGGTCGAAGGGTGTTATAAATATTCCAAAATTTTGTCACTCTAAATGTTTGATAAAAATTACGGATTAAGATACTGTATTGAGTCAGACTTCAATTTCTTGACTATTTTCAGAGCTGCCGACTGCGAAAGAAAATAGAATCGCAAATTTAGCTGGATATTGCTGAGTAGAATCTTATATAAATATAATAGAAAGTCTCAGCCTTGACTGGTAACGAGAGTAACATTTTAAACCAAGAGGCTGGTTGCACCAGAGATGTGCACATAACTGTTTTAGTGTGGAAGTAGGGATAAGAGCTTGGAAATGGGCGTGCTATTTTCCATGGCAGAAATCGAAGCAAATTGGTATTTTTTCTTTAGTCGTGAACTAGGATATTCATACTCGTACTAAATAATTTCGCTTATCCGTTCTTTAATAATAATAAGACCAAAGTATTTTTTGACACTGTCGGATTGTCAGAAAGTTGCAGTTAGTGCATAGTTGTCTTATGAGTTATTTTAATAAATTACATTTACGTATGATACATTATTGTTTATATTCCATAACGTATTCGCTACAAACCATTTTACTACGAATTCAGTGAACGTATTTAGCGGCTTGTAATACCTATTTTATTCATAGTAAACGTCTTAGTTAAACCGCTGAATCGGAAATATTTATGAAATGCTGCTTTAATTGAATTTTATTGACTTCGGCTTATAGACAATTGCTTGAACAATAGTGTTTTATAAGATTATATAGGAAATCGCAAACTTGGCTGGTTGTAGAGGAGCAAAACCATATACGCAGAGATTGAGGAAGACATAAATGAATTGAAAGCAGTCTTAAGGATATAACTATGAAGAAGGCCATTGAGAAGCTGGATTTTAAACTACCGAATAACATGACCACATCTTTACTAAATGACTTTTTTAGACTGTGTGCAGCAATTAACGCGACGAAGAGTTGTACAGCCACTGATGCACTGAATGACGTTATCTTATTGCAATATTAAAAGAGCCACCGGTCTCTAAAGTAATATATAAGCTCTATACAAATTTTCTTGTGACAAAAATTTCAGCTAAATTTAGAAATATTACAAACATTTGTATGTTGCAATTGCACTGATTTATTGATAATTCATTTTCTTAAAAAACGCTTCGGAGAATGCCGTCATGTCCCAGACAAATTTGAGCTCTTTTCAGTAAATTGAATACAAACAAACCGCGTGTTTTGTGTTCCCAAGTCCTTGCTAAGATCCGAGTCGAATTTCAATTAACGTTGGCTGCTACGAACTCTGCCTCAACATTTAACTTTTGACCTGCTTAGCGCTGGCAGTTTTTCCCTCTTTTTTTCAATAAATAAACCCTTAAGAATCTTTCTTTTGTTTTTATCGCCCACTGAGAACATTTTCTTGTTTTCAAATTATGATCTTTTTTCTCAGTTTATTTATTGATTTTGTCGTTGGTCTTGCTTCAAAATAAATATTTTGAAATTTAATTGAAAATTACTTCAGATTGTGTTAACAAACGACTCACGCATCACTATCTCGGATGTTCCTTCATTTACACATGTGACAGGATAACACATTAAAGGCACACATAGCTGCCAAGAAAAATGGCACAGTGAAGAAGTATCCCCTCCTACCTACGATTCTATGTGTCGTAAGGAAAAAGAAGTCACTCTGAATTTCAATTTGCAACAAATCCAATACGCATATAGTCAAAAACTCATCTCAACAAAGTTTACACTGCGTGTCGGCGATAAACAAAAAAAAAAACCCCTTATCATTTTTCTTACACCAGGGAACAGTGGATTTTGTGAAAGGAAGTAAACGCACGCTTAGACGTCGGCGTATGGAAAAAAACTAAATCATATAAGCTCTTACATACAGCCAAAGCCCTAAATTGTCACCTCCATAGACTGGTGCATACATACATACTCGTACTACATATGATGGAGTAAGATATGTATAAAAAATTAAATCACATAAAAGCCAAGACATCCTTTAAGACAAGGGTGGATTTCGCTTTTATCAAAAACGAAAAACAAAAAAGGATGATGAAGCCTACTTTTAGGCTTTTAACGCTGAATTGTAAAAAAAAAAATCGTAAGCGAATGTCTTGTACGTAGTTGCCGTCACACAACACCCCAGCCCCGACCCAAATCCTTTACAAAGACGGTGTTTTTTTTTTTTTTAAATATATATGAATGTCCTTTGCATATTAAATATTTTCTAATACTTTATATGGGATTGTGTGCTAATATTCAGTGAAATGGGACCAAGAACGGGGAAAAGTTGTGTTCTTTGCATGTTGTAAAGTTCAATATTTATGTTTGTTGATTTTCTTTCTGTTGGAATTTATGTGTGATCATTTCCACTGAGGTCTTAGTGGGACTTGGCAACCGGTTTCCCTGCAAAGTTTATGGGTTAATGGTGAGAAAACGTGACTTAATGGTGGGCTGTCTTTAGTGTATTTACTACAACAATTTACACAGACTATTTTACATACATACACCCCCACCTAACTGACACGTACCCACGTCGAATGGCGGAGAAAAGAAAGGTCAAAGCAATTTATGTAGGATTAAATAGACATGTCAAAAATTGTTTTCATTTTGAAAGAAAGTACTGAGGAATGTATAAATTGTTGCATGTTTTATGGGCTAAAGTAGACAGGGCATTAGCGGGAACTGTATAAAGAACATTTTGTGAAGCTAAGCTGGTCGAAGCGACAGCAGGCGAGAAGAGTAGAAGTAAAAGTTGATTTGGAGGATTTTCTTTTCTTTTTTTGTTCCCTTGGGCAACTGGGACAGAGTAAATAAGCGCAATCTAAAAAAAAGTACTTTGTAAATTGTTGCATATATTAAGGGGCTTAAAGTGATATAATTCCAACACTGCTCAATTCTGGGGAGTCACAACGAAGGAATGTTCAAAGTTTTTCTCAAAAGTTTTAAATAGGGTGATGCGTCTGCACTGTGGGTATTAGAAGGAAATATATTTTCATTAGGGAACCTGTCTTTCGACTAGATAATAAATGTTAAAAAGAAAATGAAGTATTTTCTACAAATACCTGACACGGACTTGTAATATAGCACGATGTAACAGAATTATATTTGGGACATCAAAATATAAAGCCAGTTTAACACAAATCCTCATTTATCCCCTCAAAATATCAAAATACGGCATTAAATATAAAATTAGGTTGGGTTAGGTCAGTGTGGTAGTCTGAATAGACAGAATCACTTAGACAACATACTTTATTGTGATACCACGAATCTAGAGATATGACTGTCCCTAGTTTCCCCCGTTGAATCATCCTGAGCGCCCGAAGTAGCTCTTAAGTCGGGCAATATCTATATCGTCCAGATCTCCTACGTCCCCAAAAAGAAATAAGAGCCCAGTGTTGATCCCCACCTGTTAGCTTAATACAAATTCTCATCTGACCCTACACATACCAGATTCTGGATGCGGAAACATCCACGTATTTAAGATATTGATTTAAACCAAACAATTTTTAAAAAGAATTCTTCCATGAGGAAATATTTCCTCAGATTATAATGTTTCACATTTGTACTTACTTACAAAATTTACTGTATACTTTGCCTAGTTTCTTAGAATATTTTGGCTTTATCTTTAATGCCCTTTTTATAAATATTAAGCCGAGTGGACGATCTTGCACTAAAATTTATAAGTTTCACATACAAATATATTTTTACATTCCGTAAAAAGGACAACAAATTGGTAAATGTGGACAAAACATTAACATGTGTTTAATATCTACATTCAAACCTATCTGCTTTTTCCGAGGAGCCCTTTCGATATTTATTAGCAACCAGTTGACAGTAAAAAGGATGAGTATGTAATATAAAAAAAGAAAAATTGCGAAACAATCCGGCAAACTTAATCAATTTTGTTCACAATATTGGCTCCGACAGCAATTCTTAACAGAGAACAAAAAACAATATAAATTTTTCCAAACGTGCAACAAACTCTCAACAATCTTTAATTTTTTTATGCAAATAAAGATATTTGTCGTCCACATGAGGACTTGAAGTTTATAGTGCCAGTAACTTCAATATTACTAAAAAATTTCTTATATAAGATAAAGTTTCTCCTTGTCCAATATAATGCACTTCTTGCCAAAGCAATTAATTGCCACGACTTCTAAGCAAACTGTGCTACATATTTTAATATCATATTTAAAAGTGACTATAAAGGATTGAGTCCTAATAGCCACTCTATTTAGAATATTTAGCATATCCGTTGTTGCTCCGTTTGATACAATTTTAAATTTATTGAAATGAACAGAGGAGGCATCATAAAATGCTTGAAGTTGCCCCACTTTCTGAAAGCCATAAATGATAAGCAAATAAATTAGTTGTATACAAATCTGTCTAAACAGATTTTAATTACAGCTACTTCTTGTCATTTAGAACAGAGCCACATTATGTTGGATGAACAAATAATAGAAGAATTTAGGTAACACACCATTTATGGTAGCAAAAGTTCCCCATTCAGATTATCATAATCATGTATTAGCCAATTTTTCCACCTTTTGCGGACGGGTACAAACTTTTATAAGGACAAGTTCCTCATTCAAATGTTTCTTCAGCTGGCGAAGAATTTTAAGTTTTATACTGTTTCATTAAATTCTTAAGTTATCTTTTAAACCTCGAAAAGTTGTAGAAAACATACGCTTATGTACGAGTATTTATTCCCAGAGATATGCAAATTTTTCTTTACTTATCGAAAAAGGTGTTTATGGTAAGCCGTGGTATGGGGCGGATAAGTCTCTTCAATTAACCCGCTTATACTGTTAAAAGTCTGATGCATTCTTTTTTTAACTGCTTACACCCATTTACATCATCAGTGTAAGCTATTCACATATCTTTTAGTTAACTTAGACAAATTTGCCGTCCTTTTCCTTATGTTTCACATTTCCTAATAGCCCTTTTACTACACTTTTTTTTTGAAGAAACTCCAAGTCGAAAAACAGCATTTACCACCTTAGCAGTTGTTAGGAAAGAGTCTAGAAATATGCCAGCATAAAAATTCGTATGATATTATTTTAGTAATACCAATTCCTGAGTTGCAAACAAGATGTTGATGTTTTAGTTTGTTTGACCAAGAAATATATTTTCTTTAGGCATCGTGCTATTCTTAGCATAATCCCAACGTGCTATTTCATAATATTGTACCTAAATAACACTGAGGTTTAAAATAAGCCACACGTAGGATTGTTGTCTAACATCTTAATGGCGGATTCAAAGTCCAAATATCTCTTCCAGGACTGTAAGGCAGAGACGTTTTTAATGCTTAGTAAGACTTCACTAAAAGACAGATGGAAACATCTACGCCTTCTTTGCTGACCCATGGTTCACCACTTATAAATCGACGCAAAAATTCGGCTTTGTTGCTGTGAAACATCGCAAAACACTCTACTGAAACATCTTCACGGCGCTTTTTTTTCTCTATTGAAAGCAAGCGCGGCACCCATTTTGTGCTCAGTTTTCTCATTTTCAAGTCTTCGACCAACATACAACTTTTTGAAATGCCTATCATTTCAGATAGCTCATGCACCGTTTACTTTGGGAGTGTGTACGGCCTCGTTTAAACTCTGCTACCCAATATTTTACAGCCGTAAACGGAGGAGCAGACTCTCATAGAGTAGAATTTAGCTCGTCTTTAATATTGGTTGAACTGAGACCTTTCGAATGGAAATATTGAATATATATAATATTTTTTCATGTGGACAAATTCACTAAGATCGTTTACTTTTGATGGCTCAAATAAAAATACTAAACAATGCAACGCCTCGAAATTTAAAACATATGTTTTATAAGGTTATCACTTTTCAACAAAATAATATTTTGTTTTCAAATACTGGCACCATGAATACGTCAAGTCGACTAGTATTAGAACCGCTCTCGTAGTTAATGAATATTGCTTTCAAGATATTACTTAAAGATGTTGAAAGAGTATTTCTTTCAAGATGTGGTTTCAACAAGATGTTTTGCAAAATTCAGACGTAGTAAGTTTAGGAGATATGGGGAACAAAATGGCATTTGAAATTAGTTTACTGTGGAATTTTCGCTGTAATTCTGTGATGGCAGCCCCAACAGAGTGACAAGATGTATCACCATATTGAAACCGCACAGTGTTGAAAGGGATTCTCTGTCGACACAGTTGTGGAGACGAGAACCTTTAAAAACCAGCAGCATTCATTAGCTTCTCTGTATTACCCATATTAACCACCCTTGGCCTAAATTCCACAAGTTTGTTATTCCTGAATGAAACTATAGAGAATAACTGCTGGATAAGTCTGACTAAATCCAGGTTATGGAATAGAAACGATTTCAGTGAATTTTCTACAATCCATGTAGTTTGAATATTGATTGATTTATAAACGGTCTCGCGTAAAATATATTAAATTTGTTTTATCTTTATTTTATTATTATACTCGCTGCTACGGCATGCATTGACTGTTCAGTAGTTAAAATGCAAAGTTTCATACCACTATGCTGAAATTTCAGGAAATTATCCACGCTCATTTTGCGTGCAAAGTTGTACAAAGAAACTGTTCCGTGAGAGGAAGCTACCCAGAAGAGTTCCAGTTCTATTTGCTAAGATACGCCTAAGGCAATACGGTGAAGATTTCACTGAAAGCCAATCAACTATAACAAATTGATCCTATAAACGACGTAAGCCACGTACGTGGCTTGCTTTCTTTAGAAATTATTTTTCCTACCAGCTATTCTTGCAAGGCCTTTTTATTAAATTTGCCAATCCTGTTAATTTAATCATACTTGCACCTTATTCGTAATCCTATGCGAACTCATTTAATAACATGCTAATCCTTCGTCTAATTCAATGAATTTCTTGTGACGACATTTATCGCTCATTACCTGTACGAATCCCAGCCATTCGGGGTGATGTTTATTATAATGCTTGTTGCAAACTTTAGTTGGCAGAAAAATTTCATTAACTCAAGTATTTTACACCTATTTCCTGTAAAGGCTTCCACCTCTAGTGCTAAACGATGGAGGTGGAAATTTGTGAGTACAAGAGTGGCGAAGTACAAAGAAACCAAATTAAGTAAAGCTACTACATGAGTAGCAACACAGCATTTAATTATCCTTGGCTTGAGAATGGTTGCATACACACAAATATATATATATATATACACACACACACACACATATATGTATGTGTACATGTAATGTGCTGTACATAGATGTGTATGCAAGTACCCGAGTATAATGACAAATCCTTATGCTAAATATGTTTAATACGCTGTAAAGTACCTTTGAATCTTAATAGGTATATATGAACAGCTACGAATAAGTACATAGTATACACGTATAACCAACTGTAGCTGGCGAGGAATGTATAAGTGTGTATATGTGGTAACATCTGTGTGTTTGTGTGAATTTAACTATTAGTCTATAGCGAGGACATGAAGGCAACATATGCTTAATGAAGCTTATAGTATACGTAGTACAGAAGCGCATAATAAAATGACACGCCCCATTTTACGCCACAGCACCTGAGGAGAACACATCATGTACACACACACACACACACACACGCTAAGCGAAAATCATATTCACACACAACTAACACTTTTGTCATTCATTAGCAAACAAGCACAAAAGACCGGCTTTTGCCGAAAGGAAACTATTTTGTTAGAAATTTTCAAAATCTACATGGTGAGAGTTGTACGTGGTGTGTGCACAAGTGTTAGCGCATACAAGCGTACGTGTGTGTGGCGGAGGTACATACATGAATCAATGGCAGCTTTTAATGCAGTAGTTGTGGTGTTGTTATAATCATAATTATTAAGAGCTTCTAGACGGAAATGTTTACCAACTAGTCCCAAGCTACAAGACGGAAGTAGTGGAAACGGCGGAACCGGCACTGGAATAGCGTATATCACATATTGTTGCATAGTTGCACTCTAAAAACTTTTTTGTAGAACTTGCTGTGGTGAAAAATCTGGTATTTTGTGTTTTCATAGCACATACGAACACTCGCTCTAATCTCTAACAATAACCAGACAAACACAAATATGTTGGTGAGTGAGTGTATGCATGGAGTCTGAGCAACCACACAGGTATGGTTTTAAGTGTTAATAACTCAACTTTTGTTTGTGTTCAAGGTATTCGCCATGCTAACAAGTTGAGACTAACATAACTAT
>JAHXMU010000145.1:1991444-2066231 GCA_019455685.1 Philornis downsi | reverse complement strand
GTTGTGTCTGGTTAGTTTTGTACAATGTGCATTAGACATTATTGGACATTTGTACATTACTTAGAGACATTGTTATTAACATGAGGTTTTAAGGTGGAAATGTTAGTACTTAACAGTTAAGACAGTACAGATAGAGAAAATAAATTAGAATTTATTAATATTCAAATACATCTTTAATTACACTATGTAATAGGCAAAGGTATTTAGGAAGTATTAAATACATAATACATTAAAGGATAAACGAAATATTTATGAATATATAGTTAATTATTAAACAAACACATTTAACATACATAGATATTTAAGAAATAATCACACATCTACTTATAGATGATCAGAAACTACAAAAATTTCAAGCAAATCGAACGAAAAATAAACATGGAATTAAATCTTTGCGAAAATCGATAGAAGCCATCTTTTTTTTTAAACTTTGCAACATAAAATTCTGTGTCTTCGAAACAATCAGGATTGAAGATACTCTTAAGAGCAGCTGGTTCTTTCTTTGTGTTGCGGCAGATGTACGAGTATACCAAATGGTGTTGTGTTGTATTTAAAAATATTTAATGTGTTCGGTGCGTAATCAAGTTCCCGCTGTTTGCCAATAGATGCTAGTCGATTTTGCCATAACCTAAATATCATGAGCCAAGCTTAAGCATATGGTAAACGTACCGCCCCGCCATAACAGTGATTTTCTTTTGACGCCACATTCTTTTGGTTGTGTGAATACGAGTCTGTATGATTTTCTGCCATATAATCGCCATATGCGGGAAGTATTGATTTTCTTCTATCAATCGAAGAAAACGGGGGCAGAAGCTCATCGAGAGCTTCAAAACGTTTACGAAGATACTGTTTTAAGCGAAAAAAATGAGTCGAGATTGTTTCCCTCGCTATAAAGAAGGTGGACTTTCGTGAAGAAGGCCTTTCGTGAAGAAAGGCGAAAAACTTCCGAAGACACTGACTTGACGGCATTGCTTGATGGGGATCCGATTCAAACTCAGGTGAAGCTTGCTTCAGTGTTAGGAGCTACCCGTCAAGCTATTCTCAGGCAATCGCATTCGTTGGGAATGATGCAAAGGGACGGATCTTGGGTTTCTTATGAGTTTAAGCCAAGGAACGTTGAGCGTCGTTTTTCCGCCTGTGAACAACTGCTGGGGGGCGGGCGGGGTTTCTTAATCGTATTGTAACGGGTGTTGAAAAATTACAGCAATCCAACGGAAAGAAAGTCACGGGAGCTGCTCGGTCATGCTTCTACTTCGTCGTCTTGTCGGTGTTATTTCGGTGTTTCGGCCGATGGTATTTATTACGAGCTGTTGAAACTAAGCGAAAACATCACTAGGGATCGGTATCGACTTCAATTAATGCGATGGAGCCGAGCTCAGCGCGAGAAATGCTTACAATACGCAGAGAGGCACGAAAAAGTGATTCTTCAGCAAGACAACGCTCGGCCTCACTTGGTCAAGCCCGTTAAAACCTACCTAGAAATGCTGAAATGGGAAGTTTTCCCCCATCCGCCATATTCTCCTGACATTAAGGCCGATTATCCGATTATCATTTGCTCCGTTGGATAGCACACGGTCTGGCTGACCAGCAGTTTCACTCATATGATGAAATCAAGGAATGGCTAGATTCGTGAATAGCCTTAAAAGATGAACAGTTTACCGTGACGGAATTCGTGAAGTGATGGACAGAAAGATGCAAAAAAGTAGCAGCTAGCAATGGCTAATACTTTCAATGAATTATTTGTAAACACGTTTTCATAATAAAGTTGCACTCTTATAAAACAAAAAACAGCGAGAACTTAGTTACGCACCTAATAATATTTTGCACTTTTAGTGGACCTTACTGTGTTTTAACATTTGGGAAACGATAATTCAAACAATCTAACAAAAAGTTGAGATATTTTGAGATTTATAATAATGAAAGTTACAATTTCCAATATTCGTATATAATATGGTCAGAATATTGATTTAACCTTATAAGCTGTAAAGAGATTTCTGACAAAATTCAAAGAAGATGAACCTGTTTGTTATCCTAGACACTGTGATAGCAAGTTGTACACTAGTAGGCACTTAAGGAATTCATGAGATTGTTGATAGAATCCAGGATTATGAATTCGAAACGCTAAACTAACGTTTACAAAACATTTACAATGGAACCTCTAACAAAAGATTTGCTTTTTCGTGTTAGCAAAGTTTAATTGACTATAGGACTGAAACCTATTGATTATACACTGTGGGGGAGTCCATTCAAAGGATATTAAGCAACAACAAGTGCATGCTGACTTCTTGAACAAAATCGCCTGAAGCCACTTTCATCGATTTTGACGATTAATCCACTGTCAGTTTCAGGGTTCAGAAAATACACGAGCGAGTTTGAAGAAAGAAAAAAAGTGCACGATGGCAACTCAGGCAATAATGGTTAATGGTGCTCACTGTAGTAGTCTAACTAATGACAAAATGTTTAAAATTGAAATGCAGGTTCCCATTTTCAAAATAATGAAATATTATGAAAAAATCATCAAGTGAATTTTAACGCACAAATATGTCCACAAGACGTCACAGTTTCATTCGGAATTTGATGTGGACACCTCACCAGACAATTCTTCTCCAAAGCGCCGTAGGTCGGGCAATCATCATGATTAATGGTAATCGCTGTCGTAATCTTAACACATACAAAACGCGTCTGATGAAGGTGTAAATTGGTTTCCGCTGAAGCAAATTTGTCCTAAAAATTTTTTAAATAATCGAAATGAAAACAAAGTCGAAATCGGCTATCATCATAATGTCAAAGCGGCTACAACGACGAAATCACAAGATCCCATTTTCGCACTCATACTAGCCCATACAAAATTATGCCGCTTATAATGATATCGCACAGAATTATTATAAATTATTATACGTATTGGTTAATATGATATATTTTTTTTGCAAATGAGATCCCAGCGAAAGTTTTTCTAAGATCAATTAGTTGGTAGGTAAAGAAAAAGATTTTCATTTTCAGGAAATCAATGTGCCTGTGGCATCACAGAGTAAATTTCTCTCATAAATTTGCCAGTAAAGTTGGTATAAATAGCATAAATAAACTGGTTGCTGTCGACTATAGAATACATGTACATAAAAAATTTCGGTCGGTCGTAGCCCGACACACGATAGTCGTCCATCTGAAAGCATTAGACGAATACTTCGTATAGTCAAGTAATCGACTAATCTAGTAAAGTTTCCGAAATTAACGTGCGTAGTCGTCATTAAGCAGTAGGCTCCTTCCAATGAGTCTAAATTCCTATCGAACTTATATCAATATCAACGGAAACCATGATCTTCAAACGACATATAATAAAAAAAAGTATAGCAGGCACAATATTAATTGAAAAAGAGTCCACCCAATAAGGCGCATGATTCTATAAGCTTCTACCAAAAAAAAATATGATCAGGGCAACCATTACTCAGAAGTCTCGTAAATTTTTATTTTAAATCTTAACACAGATTTTACCAGCCAATTTAAAATAAATATTAAACGAATGAGACACTATATTAGTATATTTGCCTGGATCACATATTTTGTGATTATCTTCATTTCTAAGTAAACTTCGTTCTTATTATCCTCCAAAATGTGTTTTCTTGATTTTTACTAAAAAAATCACCTTATTTTACACAATCTACTGATTTTATATAGTTTTTTTTTTATTTACAATTATGCTCATATTTCTATATCACAACACGTATGTCGAACTACTTACTGTTGCTACAAAATTTCACTGAATTTACTCCGAGGAAACTTAAGGACTTCATATATCCTTTTTCGAAATATCGAATAAAAGCACACAAAACTTGTAGTTTCCACTCACATTTGCTATCAGCAAATAAATTTTATATTATGTCACCAAGTTTTTACCACAGTCAACCTCTATAGCTGTCATTAATATAACAGCAAAGTTTCATATTTGTTCATAATTATCGTTGTAATACCTGTCTTTCATAGTATATGGAATAATATAATTGACATTTTATTGCTTTTGACATGTGTTGTACAAACGGTTGTATTTAGACAAGAAAACTATTTATTAATAAACGATAAACACTTGAAGGTTACTGCTGAATGGCTTGAAGATGATGGTTGCCACCCTGATAAGGATTGAGTTGCAATGTTTATTGTCCTGTACTGTTCTGTTGCTGTCTAATTTGTTTAAGAGTCCAAGGCAAGCCATCAATAAATGTTGTGTTAAGAGACATTACTTTATTTTTCTTAAGTAACGTTACGTTTTAATAGAAATAAATGTAAACTTTTATACTTTTTAACATGCTTCTCAATTCTTTTGGGATTGACAGCATAACACACGGGAAACTTGTATGTAGTAGAAGACGCAGTACAAGAGCGTCTTTATCAAGTTGTTTGAATGACCAGTTGTTGGGTGGTTGTCCTGTGTATTGTTTACCTTTGTTATTTTTTTATTGCGTTTGATTGAGAGTATACCTGCGCTGCGTTGGTTGGCGTAGCGGACATGAATGTCCTGTCATGGTTAGGGTTTTGTTTGCGTTGTTCTCGATTTTATTCATCTATCGTTCGTGTTATTTTTCTTGTCTTTTCATTCTTCAGAATAGATAAATTAATGACAGAAAAATACACACAGCAAGAAAAAACAATTTTGTTTAAGTAAAAGTCCAGTTTGTATTGTGAAGGACATGTGTATACAAAGGGCGAATGTTTGGCGGTACCATGACGGGCTCGTATATTGGGAATGTATAAATCGGCGACAAAAACCGGTTTTTTTGAAATGCAAAATGGTTAGGCATCGTGTGGCAAGAAAGCAGTCTATAGTGGAAATATAGTCACTAGAAATATCAAAATATTCTCTGAACTTTGACAGTGTTAAATATTTCCAAAACGTATTCTGCCCAGACCTCCATTTTTATGTAAAATCATGCTGTCAAACCAGCGGAGATTTTTATACTTTTTAAAAAGCTATTTACAGTAAATTCATTAAAAGAGTACGGCTGCCCCAAGTGGATAAAGATTGAATGAGGAGACTGCGAAAGTTCGTTTGTGTGTTTACGGGAATCCTTCCAATTTGTACTTGTTTCCACAAATATTAAAGGACAAACGTTGTCAGTTTAGGCCATATCCACACAATATATTTACTTTGCTGAGACGCTGCTGATGATGAGTTATTACGGGCTCCGATAGGCGGCGCTCTAGTCAAATTTGTAGAAAAATATACTTTTATAGATTAAAACGATTGAAGCTCCCAATAGCCTAATGCTATAAAGGAAAATCACAAAATCGGGGAGGTTTATTTTAACACTGACTGGCCCAGTAGATTTAGGCCATATTCGCACAATATATTGGTGTTGTCGAGACGTTATAAACGGCCTTTTGCCAAATTTGTAACAAATTTGTAAAACAAAATTAGCGACACGATTTTTTATATATATAAATATTTCGGAAAGAAATTCGCTCCGAACGGAAGTTTATTTTGGTCCTTTCGGTAGATGGCGCGTTGAGAATGATTTTTTAATTATATTTAAGATATTGGCTAAGATTGAAACAATGTGAGTTGTATGTTACTCATCTACCATATTGACAATACTCTTTAGGTAAATGATGATAAAATGACAAATATTCGTATAAGGACTCTCTAGTAAGCTGTAGCTTAGTCAATAGTTACATTGGCTTCTGACGAATCTTATAAAGCACGCTGCATCCTTATACAAAAAGGCTTTCTTGAAGGACTTATCCTTAATTTACAGAACATTTTCTCTCCACTGCTATTACTACCACTGTTGTGGCATTTAATACTAATGCTATGGCAGAAAAGAGTTCAATAAGAGGTAAAGCTGAGAGATAAATCTCATTGATGTCTAATGCGGAGAAACTTGGCTTCAGTTTCTATCGACATCGAAGATGTTCGGAAAAGGGCAGAGAAGAAACTATTGGATTCCAACATCAGGATAAAGCAGGTCCGAGTGCCTGATATCACTTTTTACGCGCAGACATGTATAAAAAAAACAAATACTATGATAGTCATTTCAGTAAGTTTATTTTTAAATATATATGATATGCGGATTAATTATTCTTTAAAAATGTCAGTCAGTTTTAGTAATTATAACCATGATCAAGAGCTACCAATACTGATGATTGTCATGTGACCACTGACATCAAATCCTCATTATAGTCTAACTGAGAATTTAGAGCATTCCCTTAATTGTCTTTAACAAGGGTTTCAACTCATGCCTTTTATTTATTATTATCCCTTGTTGTTCAATTACGTTACTGCAACAATTTAACTTCCACGTAATCCTTCTGTGTTCCAATTTTTATATACGCTTTACTGAACCGGATCACTGATAAGGCTGACATATTTGGATCACTCTGCCGCACACGTTATCTTGCTTTAACATTACTTGATCATCATCAATTTTGAAAAAAGGACATTTGAACAACAATAACATCATTCTGCGGTTTACTTTTCTCCATTCGTTTCACTCTTCAACATTTCATTTGTATTTAGGTCAATATGTTTTTGTTATTGGACTGTCTATATGTCCTTTCCGGTACAACCTAACGTATACGAAATGCGTATGTGTTTGCTTGTGTTTCTACGAGTGTCTGTTTATTTAACGTTTTTTTTATATCAATTTCAAATGTTGGTAAAAAAATATTTCAACTTGGGTTTTTTTCTCGAATATCCTTATGTAGTGGAAGAAGAGTATGCGATTACCAGTGTTGAGAATCGTTCTTTATTTGTACATAAAACTGGTTGCCATTCATTCCCTGTATTGAGCGGTCTAAGTGTTTGTGGTCTGACAGAGAGTCCTTGTCCGTGCAAATGTTTGCCTTTGTATTGTATGGGTGTTTGTGAAGGATATGCTTTAGACAGATTGACAGTATTTTTCATTTCGTTATTGCGCCACCCCCATAACAATTTACTTAATGAATTCAATTATTTATTTACTTTTAATTTTATTTACCTTTAATATTTCAAAACTCTCGCTAACACTTTGCATTGCATGCCAACGTCTGATGGAGTGGCCGTAATGGCAGTAATGGCAGTAAACGCTTGAATGGTTAGTTTATTTGATGGACAACAATTTCATTTGCGTGTAGCATTTCAGTACGCAACAGACGTAGTTTAATGCAGCTTCTGTGTGTGGTTGTGTTTAGCGGAGAGTAATTAAATCCTATCAAAGTTCGTGAGTGTTATAAAAACCAGAAATTGGATTATCTTTCAAATCCAGCAAAGGTAAGGAAGACAGAGATACTGATACGTTCGTTCGTTCATACATCTGGCAGTGGTATTCATTGGAAAACTGGCCAATGCTGTTAGCAGATATTGCCATGAAATGGAAATTTTATTATATTATAACGAAAATATATGTATACACACAGATACCAGCATTGCTATCACTGTTGGTGTTATGGCTGTAGTAATAATCCTTGATTTTAATTAAGGATTATATATTGAAATGTGATATAGATATTATACGGCTCTTAGTTTTATATTCATTATTATTTTTTTTCTATTACACAACTTCTAATTACATTCTTTTCAGGCAGTTTCAATAAATTTGTATTAATTAATAAATGTCTTACGAAATAAATAAGATTTGCAGTCTTATTATTAACTTTATCGGGGAAAACTCATACCGTGAATGCATTTTAATGGTAAAGCTGGAACACTTAGGGTGGAAAAATACACGGAATTTTATAAAGATAAAAAAAACATGATGTTTATCAAGTCCAATAAGAATTTTCGATATGTGCTTCAATAACTTTGAACCACGTCAACCACTACCGCGGATTAAAACAAACTTTGTAAATTTCTCTGATGACGAATTGCTTAGTTCGATTAGATACGAGTATAATGAGATTAAGGTCTTGCGTTTTACTGAGGGGTATTCATTTTTCGTCTTTAACGAGAATGTATAAAAATTGCTTTTATTACTTTTAGAGAAAAACCTCAATAACCGACATGTATTTATACTTATATTTCAATATCAATACACGTAAGCCCACCTACTCATAACTTGTACCAAATGTCACTGTATGTTTGAAGGATAACGAAGCACTTCATGTATTATTTTTTGCCGGACGCCTACTGCCACTTCTCTTAAATAGTTTTTTATATTTATTCACCTAAGAGTTGTGTCAATCACAAATGTTTAATAAGTTTTGACGCTTCTTAGTTGAAAGCACTTGATTGAAATTTAACCTAACATATGTGTGGGATGGATTTTTTTCTAACTTGATCTATTTGACTGAGAATTATCCTACTTCTTGGTTGTCTAATGGGTCACACACTTAAAAAAATACAAAAACATTACGAAAGCACAAGAGCAGTGAAAAAACTGAAATTTCTCAATACTGAGGACCCCGTCAAAGTTTCCCTTCGCAGAAAAAGAGAAAGGAGATCTTGGCAAGAGCAAGAAAGACATCAACGCTTTTCAGGAGATGTGTTGGAGTGGATCGAAAACGACATTTGCTAACAAAAGACTTTTACACTTTCTCTCAAGTCTTAGCTGTAAACGATCGAATAATCGAATGTAAAAGGTTAAGCCTAATTTTTTTAATCTATTGTAATCCTGTCAGTGTAAGTGGCTGTACACCTCGTGAATTTACAGCTGACCAAAAAGTTACATTAAATCCTGAAATGAGCCGGAAAAAACACGTCGACACGTACCGCTTATTCGTTGATCAAAAAATTGTTTTGCATTATTCTGAAATATTCAGCAAAAATATTCTATGATTTTATTCAGCTCTTTAACATAAAGCGAAGGATTTGCCGGGGCAACCCTTAACACTGAGACCTCTTTGGTATACTTTTTTTTGGAAAAGAATATAAGAAAAGGTGTCGTAAACACAATTGGGAGCATTTTTAAGATAAGTGTGATATTTCCATCAATTTATAACACAATCACAATCAGCCGAAAATTGTGAAATGTGACCTCAGTCTTCTCAAACATAGAGAAAGAATGAAAAAATTTAACAATTTGAAGCTGTAAAAGAGAACAAAACCAAGTTATTTGTTTCCACAAACAAAAAACCACTCTTTTCGGTCGCTGTATGAATGACAACAATACAAATTTGGGGAGTGATTGATGATTTCGTTCATCCTGGATGCACCATCAATATAACTAACGATGTCAGCATGGAAATCGGAAGAAAAGAAAAAAAATTTGGGCTTGCCTAACGATCCATGAGACAACCCTCCTCTCGGCAAACAAATATTTAACTGCGCCAGACACCCGTTCTTTTTTGGTGACCAGCATAACACCGTAAGTTACAATCCAAGCGGACAAATTTCAGCTCTGGCTGTCTTCAGGAGAAAAATACTTTGTAAGACTATAAATATTTAGTCTCATCACTGACAAATTAAAGTATCGGCTTCATGTATGGAGCTCATTAGCGATATCAGCTCCGTACCAAAATCGACTGGGTCGAGACCATCAAAGTGCTCTGAATACGGTGGTTGGATTTTGATCTGCGTATGGACTAAAGCGCTCCAAGTCGAAAGACTCATGACAATGAACTTGATAGACGCTGACGAGTTAGCTTAAAGCTTCGTTAGATAACTAGGTTATCGAAGTGCTAGTGTGATGTATTAAAGGAGGCAGAGGATCGAAACATTCACAATTCTTCTCCATAATGGACTATTATTCGTGTTGTAGTAGTCATCTACATAAGCGTTATGGAGGCTTATAGTAATATATATAAAACGTGAGGTTTAGCAAAGCTGACACTAACACTCTGAAACGGCATGAAAGATTATGTTCCCTTCCGGGAGTATACAATAGAATAGAATGACTGTAAACCCACTGAATGCGGGGAGACTTCTTACGTTCTATATACGGGATGCAAGGGAATTTGTTTTGTTTTATTTTTGTGATAACCATCAGCCTTGTAATTGTTCTCTTGTAGATTCTTATAACATTTTCATTCAAAACCTATAATCCTTCAGATACAAGTTGCAATTGTCAGTTGCTTCCACTTTCATATCTATCAAAGAAGAAAAACTGTTCATTTGTTTCTCTTTGTCGCTTAAAATCAAAATCTTTTAAAAATGTGATTATATTTAATATAAAACCAATTACATTGTTATTTATTTCCAAGCCACAGTCGAATGCAATGTGTATTTAAATAAAAACATAATCCTTTTTGGGGGAAACTACTAAGCCTTTATTAAAAATTCAGTATTTAATATGGTTGTGTTTGTTGTTTGGCGCTGCAGCTGCCGCTGCCACTGTCGCTGTTGCACACAGCCATATAGTGTGATGAGGGGGGGCAACACTTTGGATTTTTTTTCAATATTTAGAGATTTTTGCAGTTTTATGTATTGGATTTTCTGCCAAACAGCAAATACAGAAATAATCAATCATTGCAAGCACACAATCATCGAGAGATTTCCTCTGTGTTGTTTTGTGCTAAAATAAAAGCAAAAAATAAACCCAAATTTGCTCTTTTTTCCATTGCGGATCTGGCAAGTATGAAACTCAAAAAAAAAAAAAAAAAAAAACATAAATTCATCACTTTATACTTTGTCTGCTCTTCAATGTTGTTGAATTTTATGTTTGTCTTATTTTTATAGGTTTTATATCCCCCGACTATAAACCCTACACACACAAACACACGCACATACACAGAGACAAATATTCCTGACTGTCTGAATTTCATGCTTTATCCTTTCTTCACCTCATCACATGACACGTCACCATAACCCCCAATAGCATTTGAATATTTTACATACAAATCGAATTTTCCTCAATTTTAATTGGATTTTTGATTGGTTCTCTTCTGTCATTGTGTGTATTTATTATATTGTAGTATTATTGTATTATTTACGTTTTTTTTTAGGTGTTTTGTGTTGGCTTTGCTGTTCTTATTTCATAATGCAAACATTTTTATGCATAACAAACAAATAGAAAGTGTGGATTTCTCTCTCCACATACTGACGTGTGCATATTACGAAAACATAAAGAGAAAACCTTAAGATTTCATGGTTATAAAAATATTTAATTAAAATTTCTTTTTGGAAAAATAAGTAAGAAAAGAAAAAAGTAGATATAAGTGCAGGTTAGCAATTAGCAAAGGATTCAAAATATAATTTGTTTTTTATTAGAAAAGAAAAACTATAAAGGAAACTACAAATGAAGATATGAAGTAAAGCTTACTGGTTTGCAAATTCAATGGAAACCAATTACAAGAAATGCGAATGAAAGTTAAGATTTCCATAAGAATTAAATTCTTTATTAGGGAATGATAAAATAATATTTAATTATTCTAACGCAAGTCATAGTAAATTCAATTGCAATCTAAGTTTGTTTTGTTATTAAAAGTGTTAATATACACAACTGGTCTTTTGATTCCTTTACTGTCACGCAAAACAAAAAAAAAGTGTGAACTGACTCAATTATTTACGTGCGCATTTTACCACTGTTCAAAAAAGGATGTATCGAGAACTTTATTGTCACCTGACGAAGTTTAAAGAAATTTTGTATAGGCATTTGACTGTAAGTTGTAATACAGAGATATTGTTAAAACCTCAAATATATTTTCTTGCATTCCATATATAAGATATGGGAAAACTTCTGCTTTTAATAGAGATTAAGCAATTTTTCGCCCACACGAATAGTCTTTGACCCTGTCAAAATACGTGTGTGCTTGCATATATACTTGTATTAATCAAAACCCCTGACATTTTTTGGTTTGATTTGTTTCAAATGCGAAAGAATACAAACGTTCCTCTCTGCAAATAATTACATCCGATCTTATGGTATGACCTATTATTTAATGATGGCACTGAACGTAAGTTCGAGGAAGCTTTTTACGACTCTTCGAAGTGTTCTTGTGAAGGTTGAGGTGACTGCCACCCCAACAAGGGGACTCGAATTCACAATTATATGCAAAATAGACGCACGTACTAACAATCAAGTCGCTGTTGGTTACGTAAATATTTTACGTAATATATATGTATATACTAATAGTTAATTGTTAAATTGCTTTTATGGTAAATGACTTTTTAATTTCATATCATCAAAATAAAGGAACAAAACTATGCCAAAATGTACTTTATTGGGCGCCAAATCGACGACAAGAAAAAAAAAACGCGTGAAATCCTCTTCTGTCCTCGAAGCACAGAAAACCTGGCTCAAAGTTTCGCTTTAGAGTGTCTATGAGAAGCATTCGTATTACGATTTCCTCAAGAACACAAAATAAAAAGATTGCAGTCACAGTCCGATAAGCTATCAGCTGACTGACAATTGCAGAATGAAAAGATATTCTCCAGCTACACTTACTGCGAACATTTTCCATCTATTAAACTGACACCACATAACATCGTATAACATCGATGATATTGCAGAATCCCTCATTAGGTCGCAGAGGTCAACTAGCCACAGATCTCCCAAGCATCTCCCTACAAACGAACTAGAGCAAAAGAGCGCAGTAGTGGTGACCTGATAATGGATGTACACCAGATCGTAAACTCGACTTGACGTTATACCCGATAGTTGATATCAATGCGTATGGTAGACCTGTATTTAAAAAAACTCTATATAAAAAAAATCCATTTAAATGTGAGATTAGAGAACTTCAAAAGATTAGCTTTTTATTAGCTTTTAAAAAAATACATTCACCTTCCGCAGATAAGTTGACACCAATTGCAAAATACGGAGGACTAAAGCCACTCCTACTCCATCTGATTTGGCCATATAAGAAAGATTTTATTGCTGATAAGATAACTACCAAATACAAACAGAACAGCAAATTCTGGACAAGAGCGAACGATCGAAAACTGGTAGATTTTACCACAAGTCTTTTCCAATAAGGAAAGTAAATCACAAATAATCGATATGGTGGTAAACGATTACAAAATAAAATCAAAGATTCGAGCAAAATGATCGATCCTTTCTACAGATTTGGATTCGCAAATATTTTTTAAACAAAGCTTAACACAAGTTTTTAAACCAAAAAGGCTTCACGTGAGCTAACATAACTAACACAACTAACCTAATAAACTAATTCATAAAAATTACTGCCAAATACATCCGATTCTCTGGTCTCATATCAACAAAGAATACAATTACAAGAATGATATTTCGGCGGTCAATCGACATAATCAATCATTCAGTTATTTTAGTGAACTACAATTTCCCACGTATTAAATACCTAAAACTATGCTACAAATTCCATGACAAAGTCTCTTTTTTTTTACAACCTTCACAAAATGTCCTTGGATTAACTCAATATTATTTGCTTTCGTTAAACAAATTTAAATAATTGATTTTTCATTAAACTAGCACAAAAAGTTCTTACGACATTGCCAAGAACTCTAATTATTTTCTTCTTTGAAAGAATCTCATTTCACTGCATAACTAAGAGGCCTTTAAGCCTCATATAGTTAGTATTCGAGAGTGTTTGTATATATTTGCCAAGGCAAATATTTTTATATATAATATGAATATTTTTAGAAAAATTATACAAGTTTTATTTGTTTAACTAACATTTACTTTAACTTCAAATAAATGAATCTTCTCTGCACATACATTCATATACGAGTATACACACGCACACGAAAACACACTCCAATACGCAGCCAAATTACTTTCTAGACATCAAAGGCAAATTATCTTCGCACAGAACTTTATGTGATATTCTCTGGGGGCGTGCTTGCACAGATGAAATTAACCAAGGGTTGGGTAAAACCAATTAAAATATGAAAATCTGTCTTTGAGCTATCACAGTAACAGCAAATAAATCATTAAGAACAGGTAAATCAAAAAGAAAGAAAAAAAAGAGGGAGGAAGCAGAATTTGTTAACCACAACGCATAAAATGACATTCCAAAATTTACGACAGATCATAAAAAAAGAAAGGAATTAAAGCATGATTTATATATTTTGGGAAATTTGTAATATCATTGCCCTCGAAGTGAAGGGGAGTGCTTTGAGAAGTCCTTGTACATTGTTGCAGATTGAGTGCTAAGTATCATCCCCTAGTCAAAATACATTCTTGTGGATTCTCTTACAGAGTACCACCACGTAATAATTGTCAAATATACCAGTATGTATGGGTACAGGAAATAAATTCAGATACTTTTACGCTACAGTTTGTAATTATAATTGTAACACTATAGCAACCATACTTGTTACTCAGTTACCGAGCATAGCGGGACGTTAATAAGTTCAGGAGTAATACAAAAATATTGTATGAGAGGAGCAAAGGCGTTAGCACCAAAACTTGTGTAATCTTCATATGCTACAATTCCCCTAAGGCTTTCAAGTGCGTAAAATGCTAAAGTACATAGAAAAGTAATTTTAGTTGTTGGTCTCCCTCCTTTATTGTTCTCATTGGTGTGAGTATCTGACATGGCAAAACTTCAATTAAGAAACTTTTTAACAAATTGCGCTTTTAATACTAGAAATGTGATATTATATTATCGCAAAAGCCGGCAAATGCACAAAGAGATTCATTTATTAGGAGGGAATGAAAACCACACACAATTTTACCAGGACATAGGTAACGGAATTAATGATAAGGAGACGCTACACCAAGTTAAAAGGACAACCCTAAACAGCACCCTCATTAAGTTCACTGTTCGTAGCTGATGAAATTGAACTGTTAAAATATACCAAAGTACTGGTGCTTAAATATTAATTGCTGCTCGAACAAGGACTAATGTCAACTTAACGTTCAGATCAAATTGCCCAGAAATAAATTACAAAAGTTATTAAAGGAATTAATGAAGAAGAAATTCGAAAACCTTTCGCGGCGAGGTGATGAATCAATGACAATCTGAAGGAGGGAGAGACCGATAAGTTTAGAAGTTATAAGAGCAACTGAGAAGAGAAATGTAGATTACGCGCCGTATTGTAAATCTACTGAATTTCAAAGCATTCATTCTTATGCATTTAAACAAGAGATAATGAGGTTGGTCTATAAGGCATGGCCTCAGAAGTGCGTTGTAACAGAGATAAAATTTCATATATATGAACTAGAATGCAGGGACTAATCAATTATACAGCGGGCAAAGCTAAGTTCTTACTAAACACTTTGCAAACATTTGCAGATTTCAAAGCCAGTATCAATTTTTCTGTGTAAGCGCCTTTTGTAGGTATATCACGAAAAATCGTTAAAGAAATTTGACAACAATTTACATTTTGTGGATTCTTAAAAATGGCCATTTAGTACAATGTCGAAAAAGTTTTTTTTTTTTTTTTGAGTTAGCTTGATAAACTAGGATCAACAAAAGTAATATAAAATCATCCAATTAAGACGTACATTAATACACTTTTCAAAAATTGATAGAGATATTACGGAGTAATACTCGTAAGCCTCAAACGTAGTTGCATGTAAAAATTGTCAAAATTTGTTGGCAAAATACCTCAGTAACTGACACAGATAGAGGAATAAAAATATATCGCTGCTCAAACTTTTTCCGTCTTCTTAGGACTCGTAATGTACTGTCTGTCAAATCGGTAATTTTCTGTAATTTTAACGGTTTCGCAGCAATGATTAACTTCATTATAGATTTAAAATTTGAAAAACATAATCGGAAACTGTACAAGTCTAGTAAAAACTTTTCCAGTTGATGTTCCGAATTAAAATTGAATAGTTGGTTTTATCTAATGAGCATAACAGGTATCATATTAACAAAATGTAAGAGAGTTTATTTGCTTTCAAACTAAAATGAAAATTTGAAACCATTCCTCACTTCAATGTCGTGTTCTGATTTTCAATTTTGCCTCCCAAATACCAGATTTAATGGATTGAGTACAAATATGAGAAATGGGGCGATGACTTTGTGAAGCAGGTATGATATTAACAAAATGTAAGGGAATTTATTTGCTTTTAAACTATAATGAAAATTTGAAACCATTTTTCACTTCAATGTCGTGTTCTGATTTTCAATTTTGCCTCCCAAATACCAGATTTAATGGATTGAATACAAATATAAAAAATGGGACGATGACTTTCTGAAGCAGTTTTAATTACCTACGGCGTTATATATTTTGAATATGTCCTGTAGTTTCATCTTTTTCAATACAATCACTTAATTTAGGAGAACAAATTCTCTTAACAACAAGAAACCTTACTTATTGGTTCAATGGTGTTGGAAGAAAAACAATCCAAGGTGGTGGAAGAAAAAAATGTTAATGCATAATAAGAAAATTATTTGTCAATTAAATTGAAACATATTTGTTCAATTCTATAGAACATTGAGCATTAACTTGGTATAGATGTAAGTTCGACACATTTTAGAGAAAGCTCTCATTATCCTACGTCAATGGGCCCGAAAACTCAATACACTATACATGGATAGACATAAATGTAGGATCCATATAGATGGAAAATCATGCAGAAGCGACCATCATTCATAAGACCTGGAATTCGCAGTGGAGTAGTCGGTAGAGTAGTCCACAAATCCAGTACAAGCTTCTCAAACTGTTACTCGGTATCGTTAGTTAGTTAGTTTTTTTTTCAATGAGCATAAAAATAGAATGTGTATACATTTGTAGAATACAGAAGCTCTTGTGTGCCCTATTAATAGTGTAAAAGGAATTTTGATTTTGTTTCAGCTGGGATATATATTTTTGCAAATGATTCAATGTTGGTTCGATATTGGTAGGAAAATTTCCAAGGAATTTCTTGAAGCAAATGAGCCTTCATATGAACTTTTGTATCAAGTAAAGATATTCAATATCGTGGCTGAGGTCTAGTTTCTGAGAGTCTAGTATAAGAAAATATACTATTTCTAACAACTTTACCTTTCGCAATTTGCTGAGAGGTAGTTTTTCCAGCTAAGAAGCAAACATATGTTAGATTTTAGTTCTGATTCAGATTAAGAAACAAATCTGCATTGAAATGTATTTTTGTTTTAGGCTCTTGAAATAAAATATCTGTTTCATTATGTCAGTTTAGTTTTCTAGTTTCGTTTCAGTTAAGAAAGAAACCAATCAATATATGAAGTAAATGTTTGTTTGGAACGGAATATGGAAGAGCTTCTCACACTCGGTGAGCTTTCATGCAACCTATTTTTGGACTCATTCAATGGGATCTATAATTTTACGACGATTTCAAACATCCTATATCTCATACATTTGAATTTGGAATGTGCTCTAAGGAAACGTACTTCTGTAGTTATGTCAAAGTAATTTTATAATATCAAAAGCGTAACAAAATTCAAGGGCTCTGGTGGTGAATATTGAATCGATAGAAAATAATTGAAAAAAGTGAACTGATGGAATTGAGTGAATTGATTTAAATGATTGCAACAAAGTAAGGTCAGAAAATAATATATGGAATTTATACCAAGCGGAAAACCTTTACAAATACTTTAAAGTCAGCTTGCAATTGGATGCTAAATTTTGGAAGTTTCAGGTCCAACCTGCATGGGATGATACATTTCTGAATCATGTTGTCTAATAATTTTCTGATGACCTTTGATGTATTTCAAAGCTTATAATTTTGGATTTGGAGAAATACAGTCTTTAAGTAATATCCAATTATGTGAGGTTATATCATCCTATCGCCAGTTTTGACAAATTATTTTGCTTTTACTCCATTTTTCAAATTATTGCCTGCGATGTATACCTTTTTCTATGACAACAGAGAAAGGTAGCAACGTTTGTTTTTTTTTTTCTTTATGGCCATATTAGTTTGTGTTTTACGAAGAAGTTAATGTAATGATGTATTTGATTTCCTTTGAATCATTTTCGCATTAGCTTGAGAAATGTTAATTCTAATTACTCTTCATGGTTTCTAAACAAACATTTTATATAGCTTTGTTGGTTTGGTCCTTGTATATGAAATAGATGAATGACCTGTTTTATATTTTCCCGTAATTATATAGAGCCATATTTATAAACATTTATTAAAGATTTATAAAGCAAATTTACATAGTAATAACATTCAACAAACCTAAAATAAATTATTATGAATATGGTCCATGATGCGTTCCAAATGTAAACATTTCCAATTATGTAGACAATCGATTTTTATAGTATTGGTATAGAATTGAATTTAAAGTTAAAATGGAATGTAAATTCTATAAAATTTTGTGGAAATATAAGGCAATTACTCATATATAGCTATTACGTCTAATGACCTTTTTAATCAATAATGTCAGCTTATTTTAGATATATTGCAAAACTTTTCGCCAATATACACTTTAGGCTAATAGAGAAAAAGTTTTCCAATTCTGGAATTTTAACTATTTCCTATTTTTAATGATAATTACACATATTCCAAGAACTTGTTTATTATGCTATATGTTAAAAGAAAGTTAAAGTAAAGAGATCCATAAATTCATATGTAATAATAATATGTAATAATTCATATGTAATAATTTATGAAACCAGCGCATTGGTTTTTTTAAACAAAGTTTTATTAGCGGATTCCATTATAATTTCGCAGAAAAAAAATCGAAAAACTTTGCCTCATGTCCTTTCGCAACGACGATTTTAAGGTGCTACTCTACAACGGAATGAGAGTGAGAAGGAGTGAAAGAGAGGAAGAGTGGAGGATGGCAGTAGCAAACCATTTCAATGTAGTTGAAAAATTCATTTGTGTTTATATTGCAAACTCATAAATTAACAATTTTTATTACAGGAGAGTAAAAGAAAAACAACAATACACATACGTAGTTATACACACATGAGCAGGCTTTATACACTTACACTACATATGAAGGTGTTCAAATTGTGTTCAAAAGTAGATTTTATTTGTACGAATGTACATATATATGTATCTGTATGTGTGTGGCTCTAACCGCAAAAAGTAATTTTATAATTTTACACTGTGGTCGCAATTAGTCGTCATAAAATAGACGTTGTATATTGTTGTTATATGCCACATTGACACTGCCACAGCCATAGCTACAGCCACTGACTCAGTCACCTTTCCACCGTTTCTATACCTTCGCAACAATTATGCGCCTCTTTGGGTATGCTGTAAGTTTTATTTGGTCTCGTTGTTCTTCGTTTTAATTTCGTTTATATGTTTTGCAAAAAACAAAAAGAGACTCAGTCCTTTATATGTGTTTATATATGTATAAAAACACTGAAAGGAAAAATTATTGTTATTGTTTATAGTCGCAAAGGCGCCGCCAATGTTTGTTTTTCCATGAAGTTCTATAGATTGTTCGACTGTCCATGTCCTGCGTTGTGTTTACAGGGAGTTACACTTCAATTTCTATTTCAGTTATATTGAATTTATTCCAAAGTTCGGACTTTGGTCTGAAAGTTTATGTTGTGGTCACTAACATTTCTTTATGGAGAGCAATTGCACGGAAGTGGTTTATATATTGATGTATGTTGCAATTGTTTATGTTTATTTTAAAAATATCATATTTAGCATTAAACACAGTTTTATATGAAAATTTCAAAGGACATTCAAGAGGACGTCAGCATCGTGCATGTTACTATGACTATAAGCGGCTTTATTTAGGTGATCGAATTGATACAAAAGATTCAAATAATTTAAGCAACTGAAATATTTAAATCGTCGAAGTGATTGAAATAATTGTAATCACTTTAATGAAACAAGTAATTTAAATAAAGAATTTGACCTGTCGCGACACAATCATTTTCGTGCTTATGATCGTGGTTTCGAGATCCGTTACGACCAAAGAAACTTGACGGAAGTCCCAATTTTTATCGGGTCTAAAAAGAGTATGCATGCAGGTCCATGCATGCAAGTCAAAAATATTTTAAAGGCGGAAGAAAAATACTGATAAAATTCTATTTTCAAAATATTCAAAAATACTAAAGAGATCCAAACGAAACGAGAAATTTAAAAGTTTCAAATGATTCAAAATATTTACCAGATTTAAATGTTCACAAAATTTATAATTCAAAAGATTTATCAAAATGCAAACAAGTCAATGTATTCTAGCGACCAATAAGACCAAAGATTTAAAAGGTTCTAAGGATTCCAAAAATTCAAAAGGTTCACAATATTCGTAAGGTTAAAAAAATACAATAGGTTCAAGACATTTAAGAGATTCAGAAAATTCTAAGGATTCCAAAGATTCAAACTATTCAAAAGATTCACAAGATTCACAAGATCCACAAAGATTCACAAGATTCGCAAGAATCGCAAGATTCACAAGATTTAAAAAATTCAAAAGATTCAAATGATCCAAAATATTCAGAAGATTCGAAAGATTTAAAAGATTTAAAAGAAGTAAAAGATTCAAAGGTTGAAAAGATTCCAAATATTCAAAAGATTCAACAGATTTAAAAGACTCAAAAAATTCTGAAGATTTATAAGATTCTAAATATTCAAAAGATTCACACGATTCAAAATATTCAGAAGATTCAAAGGATTCAAAAGACTTAAAAGATTTAAAAGATTCAAAAAATTCTAAAGATCCTAAAGATTCTAACGATTCAAAAGATTCACACGATTCAAAATATTCAGAAGATTCAAAGGATCCAACAGATTTAAAAGATTCTAAAGATTCACACGATTCAAAAGATTCACACGATTCAAAAGATTCGCACGATTCAAAAGATTCGAACGATTCAAAATATTCAGAAGGTTCAAAAGATTCAAAGAATGCAACAAATTCAAAAGACTCAAAAGATTCTAAACATTTAAAAGATTCGAAAGATTCAAAAGATTCGCACGATTCACAATATTCAAATTCAAAACATTTAAAAGATTCAAAAGATTCAGAACGTTGAAAAGATTCAAAATATTCAAACGATTCAACAGATTCCAAAGGTTCAACAGATGCAAAAGATTCACACGATTCAAAAAAAAAAAAAAAAAAACACTCGATTCAAAAGATTCAAAGAATTTAAAAGATTTAAACTATTTGAAATGCTCAAAAGACACGGACGAATCAAAACACATAAAAATGGTTAAAAAGATTCAAGAGACAGCAACGGTAGCAGATTCAAAATTTCAAAAGAACTGAAAGCTTCAAAAGTTTCAGAAGATTTGCATGGTTGAATGGTTATATCTTAGACGTAAAAGGCTAAAAGGTCCCCAAAGGTTCAAAATTTTCAAAAATTCAATAAATATATGAGATTCAAAATATTTAAAGAACTATAAAAATCCAGAAGATTGGAAAATTCACAAGATTCAAAATATACAAACATTTTGATATTCAAAAGGTTGAAAAAGTTAAAAATTTAAAATCGTCTGAGAGGCTTAACTTTTGAGCTGCAAAAAATAATTCAGAGATTCAAAATATTCAAAAGATATAAAAGGTTTGAAAGATCCAAGATATTTAAAAAAATCAAAATATTCTAATGAACTACAAGAAGATCCATAGGATACAGGTGAATATCGTGAATCAAATTTAACGTTTGAAATTCAAAACATTCAAAAGATTGGAAAGTTTGAAAAGTTTTCGAGAATTGCAAGGGTTCTAAGGGCTCTAAAGATTCTAAAGTTCCCAAGGTTCTAGAAATCTAGTTTAAAAAATTTAACAAATCAAGTAGTTCGAAATATTCGAAATGTTCAAAAGCTCAAGAACTGAAAGATTAACAAGTTTAAGAGTCAAAGGATTTGAAATGCTCAAGCAATTATAAATATTCCAAAGACGCAAAACAGGAGGTACCCTATTCAGTTTACTTTCGTTTTTAATTTTATAAGTTAATTTAAAAGTGCTTCAGAAGTTTGCTTTTGTTTCGTACTTGGAACACTTCCTACATCAAGCCGTTATTTTTGTAAAACCAAAAACTCTAAAGCCAAATTGCGAAAGCAATTCCAAATTGCATGTATTGGAATTTTAAATAGCAGACATAGAAATTTTTACAAATACTAAAAAAGTGTTTGCTTTTTAAATTTGAAATTTTCACGAAAAACACCCAAACTGAATCAGAATCGAAATTATTTCTTATATAGTTTTGGATGTGTAAAACAAAAAGAAAATTATTTGTAGTTTTGTTTTAGATAAGAGGAACAGACTAAAAATTTGATACAATTCAGACACGGTGATCTGGATACAAAAAACGAAATAGGTCAAAACTATTTTCCGATTTGACACAATATTTAAAAAAGTTGTACGGTTTCAAAGCTAAATATACAAATAAATAAATAATTTAGTGATTTCAAATTGTATAAATTTGGAAATTCATATTTTGAAGATCAAATCAGATCCTATTGATTGGAAAAATGTCTTCACACTGCCGAAGATAAATTTATACATCTCAAATTCTAAAACTCTGAAATTTTCTAAAATTTAGTATTTGAAATGACTCAAAAAACCGACCAAAATTGCTGTTAAACTAGTACTCCTTTGAACAAGATCATTAGCTTGGCAAAATATCTACAATAATTTTATAAGCCACTCAAAAGCTTTGGTACCACCACAGGGCGCTGGTAGGGTTTCCATTTATCTAATACAATTTCATGAATTCATTACATTTTGGCAAGAGAGAAGCCAGCCGACATAGAAAATATTTTATAATATTCATTAGTTAGTGTCGGAAATTTGATAGTCCTTCGCCTCCTTTTACTGCTGAAGGATGCGTACATTCTCTTGCAATGTCTATGATGTATAAATCTCTCTACATACTCATAAACTTCAGCAAATTTTTAGAATGTCAAAACTTTTGGTGGCTGCAAATTTTTTTCATTGGCTTTAGAGGCAAAACTTTTGCGGTTTTTCGTTAAATCTATTCCTAGAGACTGTGTTCATGACGCAGATGATGACTATGATGCTAGAGATGCTGATGACTGTCAAACCTTAATAAATTTAGTTTGTGTTCGAAATGTTTCATATTCAAAAGTTTGTGCAAGAGAATCGAAGTTTTACAAATTTCTCAAAAGAACGCACCAAAAAAAAAAAAGGAAGAGATTCTTAAAAGCCTATAACTTGTTTTCCACTTTTTTCGTTGTTGTTGTAATTTGTGCAAATTTCCTTAGCGTTTAAAGATAAAAGGCTGTACAAATTATGTTTTTGTTCGTTTCTTTCGTCCCTTCGTTGTTTCTCTCTTTTTTTTTGCATTTTGTTTGATATTTAAATTGCCTTCAAAGCTTTTAAGTTTTTATGGTACGGAAATTGCCTTTTTTCGTTACGTTCAGTCTTTCGCTCTTTTTCCCCCATTAAGTAAGCATCCTTTTTTGACAAGTTCCTTTTTTATGATTTCTTCCACAACTACTACAGCGAACACTGCGAGCACTACTGCTATCGTTTAGTGCTGCTTGCTGTTCCGACTTGGGCTGCTGCTGTTCCAGCTATTACTGATGGCATGTTGGTCATATCCGGAAATTTTTAGCCATGACAAGGACATCGCCGGAGCTAAAAACAGCTAAATGCTATAACTGCTGGCAGGCAAATAGGACCGCCGACTATAGCAGAAATTCCTTATGCTGGCGAGTGAACACACGCTCATATTCAGGACTATGTTTTCGATGTCCATTAATATTTTATTGGTGTATTTGATAAAGCAGGCGACGGTTTTGATGGAATACTGCACAGTGGGTTGAGATGCTACTTCGAAAGTACTCATAGTAACGGTAAGATGTGATGAAAGAAAGACATTCCTAGATTTGCGGAACGAAGTTTTTATAAATCCTATCCCTTTTGCCAAAATTTTGATACAATTTTGTTAATGCAGGTAAGGAGTTAGTTATGGCGATGTAAGGTATGGTAAAAAAAATACATTATTTTTCCAATAGGTGGCTGCCGCTAGATGGCGTTAGAAAGACAAGATGTCATACTCAAAAAAAAAAAACTAGTCAGACAGTTTCATAATTGCGTGACTCAAAGTTGGGCATCGGCTAACAGGAAATATGCCATATTTTACAGTTTTTCCTCGATGAGGACAAAAACGCAAGCTAGGTGACTGAAAATGTAAAATGTGTTTGCGGTTCTGAAATTGTAACAGCCAATTAGTGTAACACCAATTGCGGAAAATGCCGACAGAATAATGGAAATCGTCAATTCCGACGGTCATGTAAACACTATTTCAAAGATTGCAAAATAAAACCGTTTGCAACCACTTTAAATAAATCTGGACGGAAAACGAGTTAGCGCAAAAAAATGCGAATTTAGCGAATTTCTATCTGCAAAACACTGCTGGCTGAATCGTAACAAAATCACTCCACTAGTCGGACGGTGACTGGTGATGAAAAGTGGATCATTTACGACAACATCAAGTGAAAATGAAAATGTCGTGCTGCAAACAGGCGGAAGGCGGGTTTTGCTGTGAGTTTGGTGAAGTTGGCGAAGAATTATCTGTTATTAACTGATATCTAACTGCCAAGCCCTTAAATTGAACCTGTACTACCAACAATTGGATAGTGTGAAGGAAATGATCGCCTAGGAGCGGCCAGCTGTGGCCAATTGCGAAACGAAATTGTGTTCCATCAGACCAATACCGGATCAAAAACACCAAGGTGCCAGGCCACATCTGGCACCAAACGATTGATATTGCCATCGATCTATGGCGAATGATAGTGCTGATGAAAAATTCGCTTCAAATATTTCTCTGAGAAAGGCCTAAAATCATCGGTTCATACTAACTATACTAAATGAAGCCTTCAATGTCATGCAAAAATTTTGAATTTCTTTTCACTACACTTTATGTTTGCCTGAATATGAAGTTTTAATAAGAGGCAATTGTTTTGCGATGTCGCCTAGGTTGCATGATTTGCATGTTGTACCATTATACCAAAACTGTTGAACCTTCTGGTCCTTAATATATGATGATATGGATCCTTAATATATGATGTATCAAGCATATAGAATTTGAGAAGTTCTGGCATATGGTATTATGTTCTTGTTTGGTTAGACTTTCATTATTCTGTCGGCTTCTTTTTAAGGCTCCATATTTAAGGCAATTACTTACTCGTAGGTAACCGAGAAGTGTCGCCTCGATCTACGAAAAACTTCATATAGACCATTTCAACAAGTTTCTCCACGAAGAAGACCACTGTGCCATAAGAGCGACGGGGGATGCACAAAGAAACTATTAACAAAAAGGACTCGATGGCGCTAAACATTTATCGTAATTTAAGGCTTTCCTAACAAAACTAACAGTGAATCGTATCATTTAAAAATGAGGCGTGTTAGCGCACTCCAAACAAATGCCATCATCATGGTTATTGGTATCGCTAGTGACTGCCATTGCCACCATTTTTCATTTATTGTGTCACACACAAAAAGCTTTTGCACGTTATTCCCTTGGGAGTCATATTAGCTAAAACCGTACAATCATATTAATAACCAACCGTTCAGCCAACTCAGTCAAGTCATTTAAAACTACCAGCAATACACATAAGCTAAAACGGAATGAATGACGGCCCACCATACCCACTGCCTGTCGATGTCAATTCATCTCTCCACTTGTAACTTCGTCCTCATCCACGCCGTAGTCATTGTCATCATCTTCTGCTGCCGCTGTCGTTGCTGCTACTGCTGCTGCTGAAGCATAGATAAAGTGGAAACAATGAAGAAACTCTGCGGTATATTTATGGCGAGCGATATAGTTGTCGTCCTTATGGCATTATTAAAAACTTAATGGTTTTGGCCCATCACAGTTGTACGCCACAATATTTTTATGGGCTACAGATGCAAGCGCTATGAATGGGAGGGGTCTGGAGCGTTGGTGTTGGTTGAGGAGCGATGGTATGGAATGATGGCTGTTGTATTAAGTAATTGATTACGTCTCCGGGGACTTCGAGGAACTTTCAAAGAAACAAAAAAACCAAGACTCGACAAACAGAGGCACTCACTCTTTCCCTCCTTGACGTAGCCACAAATATTCATAATATTTTGAAATAAATGTTTACCAATTCAAAGGATATTAAAAGGGCGACTGCGTGCACGTTAAACAGCAATTTTCGTAGGAAGCCAGCCATACACAATTTTAACGTTGAACAAACTTTAATAGATGTTCCGAAAAATTGTTGAAAATTCAATATTTTGCTCAAATTAAGAGAAATGTATTGCACTTCAATGCATGTACTCTATGTATTCCATTGAACAAGCAGGATATTCCGAAAAATTGTCGAAAATCCATTATATATAATAAAAGTAGGGGATCCATGTGGTATCTTCAACCTTACAATTTATCACCAAAAAAGTATAGGGAATTGACCATTCAAAATGCGCGCTTAAAGGTGACAATCCCTGTTTTTGCCACTAAATTGGCACAAATGTCCTCTATGGTGATGAGGAGTTTGAGCGCGACTTATCAACTAGTGCGTTTACAGTGCTCAATTTTGTTAGGACTTTTATTGTTCTCTCGGCTCCAGTGTAAGGTTAAGTTTTCCTTAACAGTGGGTTTGTGTCTTACGATTTTTGTAAAAGTTCCCAAATTTTGTTCTTCAAATGAAATCATTGAAAATTTACGTATACTGGATAACTGAAAGTACTACGAAAGGCTTCAAGTGAATCGATTTTTATCAAAAACACGCGAATATGAGTGGTACACTGCATTCAAAAGCGGTTGAGATGGAGCGAAAGATTTGCCTCGCTTTAGTGGTCCCATCAACGGACATTAACATCGATAAAGTGAAGGTCAATATGAGCGGTACACTGCATTCAAAAGCTGATGAGATAGAGCAAAAGATTTGCCTCGCTTTAGTGACCCATCGACGGACGTTAACATCGATAAAGTGAAGGTGATTGAAAATTGTAATTTATACTCGGCGTTTCCTAAACCGATTCCCATCATTTAATACGATCTAAAAAATCTGATCCAATTCGCGTAAAGGTCGGTAAATGCCGAGATCCTGCTGCACATTCCAAAAAAAAAAAAAAGCATTAGAACTGCTAATTAGAGATGGGTTTACGATTCTCATATGCAAATGCTTCGGAATGCCACCTTCCAATTAAACTAGAACTAAAAAAAAATCCGCGTCAAATTCGATCAAAAGTCAAGATAATGTTAAGTGTTCTCTTTGATTATCTCAATGTTGTGCAGTCGGAATTCGTGCCAGAGAGTCAGGCGCTAAATAGATAATATTATTTGGTTATTATACGGCGTTTGAGAGACCAAATTTGCCGAAAAAAGCCAGATCCGCGTATTTCGCACAACGATAACGATATCATTGCAAACGAAATTCCGGATAAAAACTTAATAAACATCATCAATCATCCACCGCATTCAGCTATTAGAGCTTCAGTTCAATTTTTTCTCTCTCCAGGTTCAAATAAACATTTCGAGGCACTCGTTTTCAATTGATAGAAGACACAGTAGAGAATTTGCGACGAGAACTGTAGAATTTTCCTGGAAATACGTTTGAAGATAGTGTATATGTTGGATGAATTTATGAATAATTACGCCAATATTTGAAGAGAAGCTACCTATTATTTAGCGAATGCTGAATTAAGCCAAAGGCAACTATTGTAGGGGAGACATTATGAGTAGGCAGGCACAGCTGTGTAAGCGAGCGTTCAAAGCTTTAGTAGTGGCGCATCAACAGAAGCATAATTCAATACTTGGTATTGCTTTATACTTTTTAATTTTGCAACGCAAATAATTTTATGTATGGAGTACTACTAGTTCAAAAGCATTCATTTGTCATGTCTCTACCTTATGTGTTTACAAACCTAAACATTAGACGAAGTTTGAAAATCGAATGTTTTCAGAACAGTATCAAAACAATATTCAAATCATATTACAGATTCGATGAATGCCATTTTCTCATTTATATTTTTGGAAATGTGAACATGATACTCGTAAATGCAAACTTCTCCGATAAGTACAATTCAAGAAGCCACAAGCATTTTTATATTCCAAATTTTAAATAAAGACTCACTATTCATTACGGGTTTTTTAAATCAGCTTTAAGCCGATAAACGCTAATTTGCTTTTCCTCTCCTGTTAGTCCAGCAAAACACAGAACGTGTTTGCAGTTAGCAAAAAAGAGCTTCGCTTGCATTTCTTTGTTTTAATTAATAACCATTTGATGTACTCGGGATTTTCATCCTTTTTTGCATTTGTGTTGTTGTTTGTTCTTTCATGTACAAGATTTCAACATCAACACGTCTGTCTGATGCCAAACCCAAAGTGAATAAATGACTAAATGAAAAATATATATCCATACATATATTTACATACATATATATGTATATGTTTATATATGTATATGTTTATATATGTATATATTCCATACGGAGAGTGTGTGCATTTTTTCCTCTATATTTTAAATAGAAATTTTTAACATTTTAATTTGCTCCGTCATAGTAATGAATGAACAATCATGTAGGATAACAAAATGGGAGGATTGAAGAAAAAAAAAAAAACAACAAAAGTTCATGTATGCGTATAATGCATTAAGCTTAACACATACACACACAGCCACTCTTGCAAGAAAATAATTTGTGAAGCTACTAGCCATACGCAGACAGACATCATCTACATTTACGCTTAGCGTGATGTACAAGGATTTAGAGGCGAAGGATTCCGAAGCACTCAGGCAGAAGTGTATACATCAGTAACAGTGTTTTGGATTTAGTTTACTTTTTGAGTTGTTGGCATTCGTTTTTTTCCTTTTGTTTTACTTTATTTTGCAACACGTTTTCCGGATTTTGCCAGTGGATACAGTTAAAATTGTAAAACCTCTTTGGCAGACATAGTTCTGTAAATTAAAACATTAAAAAAAAGAACTGTGCAAGAGCAACAGTTTTTTCTCCTCCTGTTGTTTTTAATATACACACATTTTTGAAGCATGAAAGAATTAACAGAAAATGTAATCTGCTTGTGAGTTTTAGTGCAAGGAAAAAGTTGATAAAACAAAAGCAAACATGTGGGAGGGTGCGAAAGGTGTTTGATTGTTTGTTGGTGGCTTGAAATAGAAAACATGCAACCGTGTAAAAGAACCGGTTGAAGGATACAACCGGTTGAAGGAAACATCCTTTTACCTGACCTTTCCACGGTTGGTCCGCCAGAGCAACCCCAGTCTGTTATGTTTTGGTTTTTAAAAGATAAATCTGATATATTTCCTTTACATTTCATTAATGCAACAATAAAGATTTTATTTATTCTTGGTAAAAACTTCCTTCCGTATCGTAAAAATTAAGATTAGAATTTCGGCCCTGAATATATTCAAAATAGATTCCGCAAAACCAAATCTTTAACTTTACAAACTCACTAGGCGATTTTAAGCTTCAAAAACCCTTTGCCTTTAAGCGTTTAAAACCAAAATTTAAATTCAAAATTATACTAATTTTTGATAAAATAATTATTTTGTTTCTATAGGCGGGACAAGCTGTAGGATGTTGAAGAAAGAACAAATTATTGACAATTTCTGTTTTTCGATTTCTGTCGGTAAATGCAGGGTGGCGCATCAATTGTGCTATAATAAGAATTTCAAATAAGTTTTTTTTAATCACTTTACTTAATTTATTTTTTTTTATTGTATAGAAATTTCAAATTTATTTTATATAATATGAGGTTGAAATCGAGATCGCTCCAATTATTGTATTAATAGACTGTTTTAATTCAGTTAAATTCATTGGTTTCGTTTTGTACACCTCTTGCTTGACATAACGCCATAAAAATGTCTGGTCAGGTCAGGTGACCTCAGGGGCCAGCGGAATGTGGAGTTTCTGGATATTAATTTGTTTTGGAATCGGTCTGGCTATGTGTGCAGTTGCTCCAAATGCTATTGAAACGGGTACTCTTTTAACATCTTAAAATAACGCTCCCCATTGACATTGACATTGCGTTTGTAGTACGATTCGTGCGTCACCCTGTATTATGGGTTATAAAATAAACACACCATATGTACAAATATTTTTAGTTTAGGTTTTCTTACTCTAATTCAGAAATGGACAGTGACAGTAACAATGCTTGAATAATATGCGGGGCCGGATAGTTAAAAACAAAGCCAAACTATAAAGCGAAGCTAAGGCAGCATAGCATAGAAAGGCAGTCATAGCAAAGTTAAATATTCCCAAAATATCCATACCTTATTTCCATTTATTACTAAGACACAGACTCCATAATACTGATGCTCCTGGTGCACAGTGGCAAAGCGTTGTGTATTCGGCGATAACTGTTGCAAAAACCGCCCTTGGATATGAAAAACCGACGACGGGTGAGACCTGATGCGGTGAAAAATTCTGGATGTTATCTGAAAAGCTCAGTCAACCAGAAGGAAAGTCATAAGGAGAAGAATAGGGGGACAAAATCTCTTATCTCTCTTAATAGAAGATCAGTAGAGGAAAGCGACAATTTCTACTTTCCTGTGAGGACAGTAAGGGAAATCTCGACGCTAATACACAGAATCCGCAGCATAATATGAGGAGAATCCTTAAATCGATTACTACTTCCGTAAGTCACACAAATGGGGAAATCACATTGATTATATGCAATATATGCGGAAGAAACCCTTACTTTTAGAATGGGTTCTCTGATAATGTTAACGTAAGTTTTCCTTCTGAATTGAAATTCAAATATGGTTTCTATTTTAAATATGGATTCTAGGTTACAAAATATTGAGCAGAGTTAATGTGTGAGTTAATTTTGGTTATGTATGGTAGCATTTGTTGCCGTCGAATTGGATAGTTTGGGATTCCTGCAGCCATTAAGATATTGTAAGCTCCGATTTTGTTCTTCAAATATTTACATTTTCATGATGAGGTGTAGGCCTCAGATCGTAGTATTGATCTGAAAGTCACCGTTACTTTCCTCGAATCTGTTTGAGTTCAGGAGATAATACCAAACAAGTAAAGTAAATGCATTTTGTATGTGAAGGTATATGAATTAATTAATCCATAAATATTTTGGAATATATTTCTTTTTATCAAGTATCGTAGTACAATATTAAAACATTTCTTATCACGGAACTATAATATATATGAAAGAAGCAAAAATATGTATCTAAAACATTTTTCTTTTCAATTTTTGACATTTAGTGACAAATGACAACAAGAAAAAAATGTTTTGCTGCCAATATACTAACATTTGTGGTTCAGAAGGCCCAATTTTGGGAGTTGGGAGGTTTTGTTGCAAATACGAAACGTCTTCTTCACAATGGGTGGTAAACTGATTCCTCAATAATTAACAAATAAATTTGCCCTGAATTTAGGCGAGTTGTTTGTGAGTTATCGCCGGTTCCAGCATCTTAGAGTTAGTAGTAGTCCCAGCAAACGTAGATTAAGTTTTTTCAAAATTTATAACCTGAAGGAATTTCAGTTAACGAAAAATAAGGTAAGTGTGAAAGGCTTACTAAGTGTCAAGCAACAGAAATCCTTTTCCTCTAATTATGGATTTCCACAGGCGGTTTGCAGATGATAATGGATGAAGTAAAATCCTCAAAATGATCTCCATTTATTAAAACTCAACGAATCTCCTGTATTTTGTTAACAGATGTGACCATTATTGCACAATATACGGCAGAGACTTCGGTTAACGTCTCCCACTGTGTAACCAACCTTTTGACTCCTCACTTTTACATTAAGTCATATTAAATGCTTAATATCAAAATTCCAGAGATTATGCAAAATTAAGCTTACTTTTAACCGGTTTTCGGTTTTAGCTTTCATTTTCCTGCCATTTGGGACGTAATATCCTATCCCATTTTGTTTGCTTAAACTCCTCCACAATGTGTATGCAATCCCGCACTATTTCAGCTGAGGCGTCTTACTGGCACAAACTGAACACAAAGTCACATCAGTGTTTAGCTTTGTACCAGTATTTTGTATTTTAGTTAACATAGACTTTGTGACTTTCATTTGTGTCTTTGTCCTTTCGCAATAACGCCAGCACCCGTACAAAACAGACGTAAATGAGTAAATGTTGCCATCGTCGTTGTCGTAGCCGTTGCCATTGAGGTTGAGGTTCTTTTGGTCAGTATTTCATTAAGTTACAGAGAATGTTTAACTTTGTACCGCTCACTCTTTCGGCCGCCGTGTGTCCTTGTGCAACATCCTGACTTTTGTCTCTGTTCCACCGTGTGCTATTCAACCGCATACGTTTTATTTACATTTGCTTTAGGTCAAATTACAGACACTTTTGAAGGCGGTATTTGTGTTAATATTAGTGATCTCAGTATTAAAATGTTCCGGCTGCAAGGACTCTTACTCCAATGCTCTCTGCTGTGGCAATATCGTCTGTGCCACTCGCCAAAAAGCAACAGTGTGCAGGGTAGAAATTTTATAAAATATATTTGCTGCAAATGGCCGCCACCAGGCGTTGCCATTCTTCATCCTAGAGAATTTTATTTACTTTGCTTTTGTGTGGTCGAAAGTTTGCTTAGGGTTTGATTCCTGTTAGTGTGTTAGGATGTGTTTGTTTATTGACGTCAGTTTTAACTATATTCAGACAAATTTCACTATTCGTGTGAGGGAGTGTGTCTAAAGTGTCGGTCTAATAAAAAGCGGAGGTATCATTGTTATTGGCTTTTTCCTTTTGGTTTAAGCTTTACACCAAACATAATGATTCATGTAATATGAATCATGGCAATGGGTTCGGGTCTGTTTTTCGCTACGCCTTTCCTTTCAGTTTAATTTTATTATGGCAAGCGTCTGAAAGGATATTTGTGTTAGGAATTTGAATACAGACACTAGTTAAATATTATAACTAACGGGTTTTTTAGTTTCCTGCCTCGCGAAGTGTTTTAATTAAAACTGTATTCGGAGTTGAAGAAATTCAGCCAAAGAATTAAAGGGCAGAATCTTAAAGATAAGAATTTAAATGTAGTGAATTAGTGAGAGCATCCCAAAGGAAAAAAGTCGAATATCAGGTGGATAAATACTCTTAATTGTACAATAAGAAGGAGTACCTGACCGAAACACGGCAGCAAGCGTAGAAGGATCATATGGCGAATGGTAGTGGTGCTAATTAGGCACTGACCAAACTGACACAACGCATGGAGACCGATAATAAACCTCCATAAGGAGGAGGAGAAGAAGAAGAAGAAGAACCCTTCCTCTGTGCCTGCCAGTCATTGATAGTCAAATGGCATGCAATCCTAGGTCAAACCCTTTTCAACGGCTTATTGGAGTTGAAGACGACAGCGAATTTCGCGTTGGATCTGAACTGCATCTGCGACTGTTGTTTCAAGTGGTGTCCAAGCCAACTAAACAACAGAGTATTAGAACCAATAAATTTAAAACAAACTTGTGATAACAACGAAACAAATTTAACCTGTCTTTTCTGGTTTTATGAGGTAGTGCACATGAACTGGTAACTTTAGATGTACCAGTATAAAATTTAATTCGTTTCATTAAGTTAAGGTCGGTTATTTCAATGATATTATAGGGTTATTCATTTTTCGGTTTCAAAAGCAAACTTAAACAAAAAACTCACATAAATCCATGAATTGGATGAAACTTTCATTGCATTATAATGCTTGGACGTTGACATTATGTATAAAATACAATGCCAATTAAATGACCGCATCTGGATTGGTTGAAGCAGTGGATTCTTTTGAGGTAGTTTTCGAAAAAATACGGCACAAGAACACCTCCAGACCATCATACGCACAAAAACGGTTAGTCTTTCCGGATGCACTGGCTTTTCCACAATCACTTTTTGATTGTCCGAGTCACATATGCGACAATTTTGCTTGCTGACGTAAGCACCGAGTGAGAAGTGTGTTTTATCTCTGAAGAAAATGTTGTTCGATTGAAAGTTCACGTTTGAATCATCAATTTTGTAGTAAGTTTGAACTATTCTTTGGTTGCTAAACAATCCATATTCGTAAATGGCAAACCTATCACTAAATAGATAACACTTCTGATGTTAGGTATTTAACAGCTGTCCGAAGCCACTAAATGGATAACCTCCCTATGATATTAAAACTGTTGAAACTTGCTATTCCCCAAGATTTACTTCACTTGTTTGAACTGTAATTGGAACTTTAAGGGCAAAATGAGGAACTAAAAATATGGTTACAGACTTTCTGTAACATAACCACAACATGTGCCCTTATGTACTCTACCTATACAACTGTAGCGCTAATTTGATTTTATAAATTTAACTTATTCTACCTGCTTTCCGACATGTTTTAACATATTTCTATCAAATCTGTACGGAAAGCTGGCGTCTTTGGACTGGCACCCTGCCCATATGGTGGGTCGCAGTACAATTTGTAAATTATTTGTAGCTCATACGTACTCCTACATTCACGCTTATTGCACAGACTGTTGCGTCACCTATCGCACATTAATTGTACTACAGTAGAGGGTTGTCACATAGAGGCGGGTAGATTTTCATAAATCGCGGCTGCTATATTGTTTCATATTTCGATAATTGTTTAGTTTTTCTTCTTTTTTTGGACAATAATGTGGAAATGTTAAAACTCTGTTATCAAAACGGGTGCCTATTGTAAAGCTGAGACCCATCTTTGGATAGAGGATACCTTAACCAGCAAATTTGTCAATTTTGGAAGATGTCAATCGACCACATAAGGTCCAAAACTCATTAATTGCCACCAAGTAGCAGTACATCAGAAGAAAATCATCGATCCATACTTTTTTGAAAACGATAATGTATTAGGTTTCATTGTCAACGAAGGCAGCTACTGAACGATGATAACCAATTCCTTTTGCTAAATTTGGGTGATATGGATGTGAACAGCATAATGTTTCAATAAGACGATACTTCCTACAGATCATGCGATTTCTTTGGAATGAAGTCTGATATTGAAGGCGGAAATTATAGTACAATTCATTTTTTGACACTATTTCAATATACAAGAGAGGTTTGCGAAATAATTCAAGATGCAGTAAGTGATATTAAACACAAATACAAAAAAGCGCCAAGACAAAGAAAGAATATCTTTTAGAATCGCTTACTAAGAGAATTTTGACAGATCTTAAGAATATCTTAGAGCAGTTCAGATTCAAAACATGTTGTTCAAACACGTTGTTTCAAAATTTTTTAAATTTTCGTTCGAACGACTTAGTATTATACCGCCGAACTTATTTCGAGTAAATATTCTGCGCAATATAATGAATTTAGTCTAGCCTGAAGCATCCAACAATAATTAATTTTTTCGAATTTTCGATTTGGCTATAAACAAATCATAGCTTGATATTGTAAATCTGATTTTGTAACTGTTGTAGCGACTACAACTAGAGACAATGACAGTTTAAATTGAAATTTTTTGGACAAAAGGATGACCTGGAAAAATGCCAAAGTTTGTCACAACTACTACCATGTTGTCCCCTAAACACTTTATATGGTGAAATAACTGAAGATTTTGATATTATTAAACACCATGTATATCCTTTTTTCACACCTACATTACATTACCAGATGAATACTTTTGTTTTCTTTAGTGATATTCGAGAAAAACTTAACTATTTAGCAAAACATTCTTGAATGTTACTAGCAATGTTTTCACAACAAATAATAGACTACTAGTGTACATTTTAGACGTTCCTTTTTTGAAGTACTTTGTCAATAAGATATGCTAAACTCGAGAACTCTGTACGTATATAAACGAGCACATACTTTAACGAATACTGACAACAAGCGCACAACGCCCTGGGAGTAAAATCGGAAACATTCTTAGTTACACATTGTCTATAGCTGTTGGTGACAACAAGGAGCTTAGACTTAAACAAACAACTACATTAAAGAAGTTCTAAGTGTTTTGACAAACATAGTAAAATAACACGCACACATACCTACAAGAAAAAGCTTTCGTCATCTCTCTCTCCGGGATCCAAACACACTAAGTTTGGAATATTTTTGTAGCTGATAACAACATTTGCTTATAAGTACCTACAATCGACTACTTGGCTTCCACTTGGTTTTGCCATTCCGTAGATGACAAAAAATCTTCCTTGTGAATTTGGCTTTTTGTTCAGTTTGTTGGCATTTTAGGCAAAATATGCAATGGACGGGGCACGGGGCCAACAACTATTTCCTATTGTGTTAAAGTGTTGCTTCATTTGTTTAAATGTCTATTATTTTTTGTTCTTAAGTCAGTTTGAATGCTTTCCAAGCAAAGAAATGCTTTATTTGCCGGCAGTCTTATAAGAAGTCGGCTTTTTAATTTACATGTAAGCGCCAGAAATAAATGTTCTCACTCCTTTCAACAATCAGTAAATTTGCAAAATTGTTAACACTTAAGTTCATTTCAATTTTTTTTTTTCAACTATGGCAAATAGTCATACAGTACATGACATCCCATTCCATCCTTTACTGCTGTTGTAAGTGGTAATTACACAAGAAATTTAGAAAATGTTTCCTTGTCGGTTTTGGCTAACAGCCAAAATAAATTTTAAATAGTTTTTGCATGTGCATTTGTTGGTGTTGTAGAAGCTTAACATTAGTAAAATTAAGTTTTCAATTGTAAACGACAAATAAATATTTATTGCGAAATGTCGCCTCGTATAAAACTTGGGTAACAAAACAGAGCGAAAAAAAGGATATTTTAAGAGAGGCAAGGGCGGAGCTCATAGAAGATATTGTGGTTCACAAACAGTTTAATTACTATAGGGTTCGTGTGATAACCAGAAAAGAAAACTGGAAAGTGAATCACAGTTTTTTTTATCAGATGCGGACAAATTATATGTTCGAAAATTGGTTTGAAATCTACATAAGAAACGAGAGCTTAAAGGGGGGGAATATCAGTTTACATGGATAAATCATTATCATTTTATGGTCACGAAAATAAATCTTTGTAGCAAACCATGAATAAGAAAATTAGAGAAAATAAGTAACATGATATCTAGAATTTTTCTTTTTTTTATATAATGCAAAGTGCAGTCAAAAAAAAAAAAAAAAACAAAAAACAAAAAAAAAAGATACAGCGGCCCGGTTCATGCGTAGTTGAAAATAAAATTTATTGTATGGAATTGGCAAAACATTCCAATTTTTATTCAATCAGTCAGGTGATGCAGGATGAAAGAAATTCATTGTATAGTATTAAAACTGTTATTCGCTTATTTAAAATATCGTACGAATATTTGATATTTAGAGTTATCCATTTTTCGAGTTCGAAAGTTAAATAAAACACACATAAAGCTATAATTTCGATGAAACTTTTACTTCATTATAATGCTTGGACTTTGCCATTATGAAATACAATGCCATTTAAATGACCGCAACAGAATTGGTTGCAGCAGTGGATCCTTTTGAGGTAGTTTTCGATCACTTTATCATATATACTTCGGGCGGTATTTTGGCGTCAACTTGACAAATGTTGGTTTTCAAATGCTTCAACGTTTGCGAATTATCCACGTAAACACGGTCTTGGACGTAGCCCCAAAATAAAGTCTAACAGCGTCACGTCGCATGATATTGGTGGTCAATTGACTTCGTCAAAACGTGAAATTACTGAAATTAAGGAAACTTCTGATGCCATTCACGTCAAAATCGGTCAAGTTGAACCACTTTTGTGGTATGTTTTGACTATTTTTACGCAAAACTTTCACTTACTAAATAGTATTTCAGATGACAGGTATTTACCAGCTGACAGTCCTGCCAGACCGGCGATTTTGAAACAACTAAATGTTCCAAAGTGTCAACGTTTGAATCACCATCAATTTTAACTATTTTTACATGTTCTTCGGTTGTTAAACGATCCATATTCGTAAATGCCAAACTTTTCACTAAATAAGTAATACTTCAGATGACAGGTATTTAAGAGCTAACAGCCTTGCCAGATCGGCAGTTTTGAAACCACTACATAGATAACCCTATATTTCAATGAATCAAATATCTAAACTTATATTTATGGTCAAGGGATTATGGGCGTGAAAAGAAGATGTACTTTCAGGACGTGACACTATCCCAACACTACTCGACATTTGTAACACAAACAAAAACATAGAAGTCCTTTCTCGCAAAGCTCTTTGTTTAGAGGAACTCATGGTACATATATTTTTATTAAGATGGGTATCTTTGTTTCTGAGAGGTAGTTGAGGTCTCTCTAATTAAACTCTTTGTCTGTTATTAAATGGTCTAATTGTATTTCAATAGAACAGAATTTGTTTAAAGATAGCTGCACCGGGCAAGGTCCAGTATCCTTTAGTAATGACATTTGGCGATAGCTAGAGTGAACAGTATAATTGAGTAACTTAACCGGCATTCTAGCACCGCTGGGTCTTAGGTAAATTAACAACGTCTGTAACTGGATTTCAACTTTATGTGCTAGTCTAATGGTTGGTGTCAGCGTTAAAACTAGAATTGGATGCGGGGATGTCATAAGTTAATCGTATTAAGAGAAAATATTATGGAAATGGACTGCCCTCAGCAGTCCGATTAGATACAAATTATATGAGGTTTGCTACTCCAGTTAAGCTGATACGTCTTTAGACACTGGCCGACACGAAATCTTCAGTGAAGATATGCAGGGATCTTACATCGATTTTGTATCAAACGAGGCGTTGGAGAGGGCGACAATCTATTGTAGGATTTCTTCAACTTGCTTAAGGGAGTGAAAAGGAGAAAAGCTATGGTAAGCATGACCAACACAATTTATTCCAAAAACCCTATACAATTATGAACGTTAATGATATTGATATCATTTGTTGAAAACTGAGAGACGTTACTGCAGCCCTCTCAGGTATTCACAAGTGAACTTGGCTCTAAACGAGCACAGAGGGAATGGAGGGGATTTTTAACAAAGGACCTAACAAATTTGCGGATGCTAATGACATTGACATCATTGATCTAAAACTAAGAGACATTACTGAAGTTTTCTCAGTAGTCCTAAAGATTTCAGCTGAAATGGATTTTGTTATAGATGAGGAGGGAGTCAAGTTATTCTTTTCGATAAGCGAAGAGTCTATTCATTTGAAACGATGTGTTGACATTGAGAGCTCCAAGTTCGAAATGGTAAATGATTTTATCTACTTAGACTCCGCTGCCAAAAAAAAAAAAAAAAAACAAAAGAAAAGTAAACCTAGAAACTACGAGCAGAGAAAATAATTTGTATTTGATAGGTTAAATATGTGGATAATTGAGACTAATTTATGAAAAAAGCAAATATCCAATATGCAATATATAACACCCTAAAGTCAACTTATATTTAGCATCAAAAATTTACTTAATTTGACAATTATATTTTATCTTTAAAATTCGGAAATTAGTATTTAAGAACGGTAAATTTTGTTTAAATTGTTGCTATAGTTCAAATATGCATGAAATTTTGATATTATGTAAAATTGAATAAATTCAGCTTGAGGTTAAAAAACTAATAGAACATTAAAAAATCCTCTCAAAGCTCAGAGAGGAAAGGTTGAGGCAATTTACGTTTTTTCCATGTAGATAAAATGTTAATTATCCTTTCATATCTTTCTTTAGTTGAGGAGAGATGTTTTTTACAAAAACTCTGTGATATTTTTCTACAGGTCAGTCCAGTGGTATGTTGTTACAAATCGATTCTATAACATGTTCTAAACTATTTGGGTCCAGTCCAGGAATATGTTCCTTTACAGGAATTCTGTGATATATTTCTATAAGGCAATCGGGTGACATATTACATATTTCAAAGCATATTGCATATCTTATATCCTGTGACAACGCCAGGTTTTAATTAACAGGAACAGTTTCATCCAAACGTTTTAGTATACCCGGCACACCATTTCCTTTCACTCAATTAGTTTGTCTATTTTGTAAAAGTGACCTTTTTGTTGCTAAATTTTATTTTAATGGTTGTTCCCCCCACGATTCACAAGGTGAAACGTCATTATTTCAAAAATAAAACCCACTCGATTTCTTGCCTTTGATTGATGATCAACAGAATTAATGTCTTCGTTAAATACTGGCAATTTTCACCAAACTCAATAGAGAAGTTTCTACATTAGGCATATCCTATAAACATCGCTTTAAACTAAATCTTTACCTCAAGTCATATATTCATTAGTGTTATCCAATATATGCTCATTTCTTTACAGAAATTCCTTTCCACAATTACACTTGAAAAATAAGTCTAATTAAATCTCATTTTAAAATCATGCTTACGGCTTTCATTCACGTACGTTCATTTGCATTATTCTTCATGTCCCAGAAAATGTATATGCAAATCAAAAACTCATTTTACTTTGCCGTTTAATAGGGATTTTTAAATTGATTACCTCTGCCACGTTAAGTACTCAATCACTTTTGAAAAATCAATGAGAGTATAAACGAGCGACTGGCGCAAATATGTGCGAGCGAATGAATGGTATGCGAAAGTCCTTTAAAATGTCACAGACCTATAAAATACTTGAAACTTAAACCGTTTTTCACACACAAATACCCAAACACACACAACTGCAGTCAGCACCTATACAAGTAGAGGTAGTAGCACCACCGTAACCATCGTTCGGCTAGAACCATTACCGATACCTCTGCGATTTCAGTTGAACAACCGCTGCCATCCACCACATACAAATGGAATAAAACGCCGAATAAGAAAAACTTGGCATTCGCTTGCTCTTCCCTGTTTTTTTTTTAATATCCACGAAATGAATGTGCATTCAAATCAAGTCAAACGTTAAAACGATGACTTTTGCATACAAGATGTATTGGTAGTAATATTACACAGTGACAGAACTTGCAGGAGTACAAAAAATGGAGAAAAATCACTTGCTGGTCTGGTGGTAAATGTACTTGAATTCATGTGGATCTCAGGACCAAAATGAAGGACTACGACACTGCGAACTTTTGCGAAATGAAAATAAATAGTCCTTCCAACAACACCACTACCATCACCAGCCATTAACATGGGTACACTATTCTCCCTTGCTCTCTCTCTGGCAAACTAAAAAAAAATCAAAATGAATAAAAACCTATAAGAACCCATAGAGAAAATCTCCTACTTAAACCTGAAAAAAAACAAAACAAAAAAAAGATATGCATCCTCATACAGGGCAGCACTTTAAAGCGGAACCTTATAAAAAAGGACTCGAAGAATAACTTAAAAGTGTATTAAAAAAAGCATCAACGGTAGACCATTCTCCCATTGTGGGAACAAACGAGGGAGAAGGGTTTCTAGTAAGCTGAGTATAGGGACACAAGGACTTAAATAAATTCATGTTAGTCTTTTACACAAACATTTGGATATATTTGTTTTTTCCTTTCTCTCTCTCTCTCTCCCTCTCTCACCATCTGTACTTATGCTTTACAGCTTAAGCAAGAGGTGTTCATACTGTAATATCATCCAACAGTATACTGAGAGATGGATGCAAGATGATGACATAATTATAACCAGATGTAAGCGACTCTTCGGTGCCCTACACTATGGTAAAAATAAATGATTTGGACATTTCAGGAACGGAAAGAGAGAGAGAGGGAGAGAGAGAGAGAGATATAACATCCAGTTTTAAAGTTGATAAGAGAAGTTGTAGATTGCGTAGAATATAAAATATTGTTTGACAAAATTTATAAAAATGATTGCGTTCTAGAGAAAATTTTATGCGGAAAGCAGATTTGGAGCCTGGGAACCATTCCTTTCAAATGACCAGGTGCACAAACATGTCGACACGTTCTTTTTTTGTTTTTGGAAGCTTATAATTCCATTCAGATTCACTTGGGTAAGATTAACTTCAGATGACGCTTTGACCGTGGCTCTAAGTAGCTTCAGAAACGTGTTCTATGTCTGAAATTGGCACAACTACTAAATTTCAGTCCCCTCGTTGGTGTCAAACGCGCTTTTGTCGGAACATTCTGATAGACCAATAGATCGCTAAAACCGTTGACTCGAATATTTGGTAATATTTGAGGCCTGTGGTCCACAGATGCCCAAATTAATTGAACCTTCATTTGAAATCATAGTCAGTAAATCTTTAATATGAACAATACTATTGGAGCTCAAAAATCTGGGTCCAAGAGTACCCTATTTCTGGGGTTTTAGGGCTCTACAGCCTCAAAATCCGAGGTCGGTTTTCGATTTTGGGGGATTTATTAGAAGGAAGGCATATTTTTCAGACCGTTTCCAGTAAAGTAGTTCTATGCCTATAATGTCCATGTAAACTTATTTTCAGTTGCTTACAACAAATGCTATATTGTGACTTAACACTTTTCAATTTTAGTGATATTTTTCGTATATCGCTTGACAATCCTTTTTGAGTTATACACACTTACTTGTTAATTCAAACCCATTTGTTGGCCTTTTAGCAGTATAATCTCTACTATACTTACAATTATTCTTTGACAAAAGCCATATGTTACTCGCACATGCAGACGACATTGCGAGATGTTACTGCAGCCTTCTCAAGCATCGAGAAAGAAGCAGTGAAAATGGGTCTGGTGGCAAACCAGGATGAAACAAAGTTATTGGTTTCAACGAACAAAAAGTCTACTCGTTTGGGACGCTATGTGAACGTTGACAACTATAATTATGAAGTGGTGGCAAAATCCATTTACCTTGGTTCCGCTGTAAACAAAACGAATGATGTCAGCATGGAGATAAAGAGGAGAGTATTGCTTGATAACAGATATTACTATGGGCTAAGCAAGCGATTCAATGATAAAGACCTCTCTCGACAAACAAAAATCCGACTGTACCAGACGTTGGTTATACCTGCCTTGTTACATGGCGCAGAATCCTGGTTTATGACGCAAGTGGCTGAATCAATACTGGCAGGTTTCGAGAGGAGTTCTAACGGTTTTGTAATATATGGAGCCATCATCGTTAACGGAGATTATCAACGTCGCAAGAACATTCAGCTGTATGAGCTATATGCTGACCTCCACGTGGTCAAACGCATTAATATACAGCGATTGCGTTGACTGGGTCATGTTGTGCGGATGGACCCAAATGTTCCAGCACAGAAAGTTGTGGATAACGAACTCGACGGACGGCAGAAAAGAGGACGAGACCAAAACTCCATTGGAAGAACCAGGCTTTTGAAATACTATCCAAACTTGGTGTGACTAATTGAAGAAGAAGCGCAGAAGATCAAAGCGCTTGGAATTATTTTCTACTGGCGGCTTATAACAGATAAGGATGTCTATTGCAGTCGCCATCTAAGCAGAAGAAGATACTTACAATTAAACGAAATTTTTTAATATAAATATAAAATCTCCTTTCAAAACTAAATTAGAATTTTCAGTTTTAGACATTTTCTTTTGTCTAACAGGAAGTTCCACAACTACGAAAGCTTCATTAAAATATGAAGCAGTTGTAACAGATTTAAAACTAGTTTCTTGCTTTGAATTATTGATGTAAAAGTTAGCAGAGAAATTATTTGAAATATATTTGACTTCTTGAAAATAAAGAAGCTTCCAAACTGAGTAAAAAAGAAAAGTTTCTGAATTTAAGTGCGAAATTTAGACTGAAATGTTTACTATAACTAAGTAAATCTATATGCAAGTTTTCAAAATATACCTAAACCGTGTAGGGTATAACACCTGAAGCAAATATTATCCTTTTCCCACACCTAGTAAGCCTTACTACCTATCGCTCTGTGTAAAATAGGCAAAAATCATTTACATTCACATCCTTTTTTTTCTGCCCACAACCATTTTCATTGTGTGTGTTCGCTGGAGTGTCCCGAATGGTAGTGTATGAAAAATCTATGGTTGACAAATATGCATAGAATTTGTTCTTCTCCGACGATTTCTTCTTACTTTGGGTGTTCTTTTTTTGTAGTGCCATTCTTTCCATTATGTTGATTTTATGGGATTTTTTAGGTCGGTTTTGTTCGTACGACGATGAGGTAGTAAGTGAAGTGTGGTGCGATGTGATGCGATGCGGTACAAGTGGTGTAGCTGAAAACCATTAAACGAATTAATGTTTACTTTACACTTAAAATAACAGTGCATTTTTCAATTCCAGGAGCCAAAGAGAGATGGAGAGTGGAAGAGAGTAACCTAACCGCCCGCGATAAAGCGTGATAGATCTCCAACATTCGGCACGGGCATGAAGGATACGAATACAAAGAAACCGGAACTGATATAAATGGTATGCAAACGAGAGGTTCAGTATATTGGTAATTGAATGAAATAAAACAAATTAAAGGAAGATTTGAATGGGGAGAATAGGAAATTATGAAAACTATGGAAGGATTCGAAAGAGACGATAGTAAAGACTTAGTTTTTTTCAAGGATAATTTGACTTTATAACAGTTTTAAAGTGTGCATAACTTCCTGATCATTTGATTTTCTGTGCTTCTGCATATATATTATATCGCGGAAAGATATTTGTTACGATAACAGGAGGCTGCAGGGAGCTAGGTAATCACACAAAGGAGCTAATATTTCCTATTTTTCAATATTCTGAAAAAAAGACCGAATATCCTGCCAAACATTTAAGAACAAGAATCAGTTGAAATACCGATTTACCTGCAAAAATAAAGAAAGCTGCTAAAAGTTCAAAGACAGTACTATGTTGGTAGTTGACCATGAAGATACAAAAGGCATCTTGTGCTGTATATCTAGAGCTAGAATTTTAAAAGTTACTGCTTTGAAGGGATGATGAGAGCATAATGCATCAGTCACGACGTAAAAATGAAGTCAGCGTGACATTATTTTGAATTAAAACAACAGAATATAAGGATAACCTATAGTAAACATTAATTGTATGATCTTCGATAGTCATATGCTACTTGTTTTATAATCAGCTGATAATTGTGATGTTACAGCAGCCTTCTCAAACATTACGAAGCAATCACCGAAAGTGATTTTGACATTTATTCAATCACAGCTATAGCCTACGCTACGCGAACATTAACTTTATACATCCTTTTGTCGTTTGATAGCGGATGACTGAAAGTTCTCAGTCATGACATATAAACATTTGACTGAGTCAGTTGATGCAATATAAGAATTTGGGAATGTGAGTACATAGGAACTCATCTATTTAACATTCTGAAGGAGACTATAACCAGAAAGATTCGAGTGAGCCTACTGATGGCATGGAAATTCAGTAATTGTGAGTAGTTACAACAATCTACTTAGGCTAAGCATTCTTCTCAGTTCGGTAGCGAACTATGACAAACTCTGGCTACTGATGACGCCAGGCAAATATTTTCATTACATTTGGTGTGTGAAATTATCAAACGACATTGATCGAACTGGACGACTGAAAGGCCTGATTAATGAGGTAAATATTTCCATAGGCCGTTTAATACAACACGATGACTTAAAAAAAAGGGATACATAGTATTTTATCTTTTCAACGTCCTAAAAGAAAATATAATAAGAAAAGTTCTATTGATATGGTGATAATATAAAAATTAGGAAAAGTTACTGTAATGTTCTCAGCCATTGAGAAAGAACGAAGAAAATGATTCAGATTGCGCACAACGAAAAACTTAAGGTAACAGCTTCTGTAAGCAAATAATTTCCTCGCCTTTGGCATGTTTAGTGAATCTCTCTATCTTTTTATAGAATAACAATAACCAATTGCAAATCTTCAAAAAAAAAAAAAAAAAAAAAAATACGTAGGGATCTCACAGAGCCATTAGGTACAAAACTTTGATTTTTGACTAGGGACTGCATAGCGTCTCGTCACTACAATATTCCGATGAAAATTATAACGGAAGAGATTCGAGTGGACATGCTGTTAGTATAAAAATTATTGATCGAAAAGCATAAGAAGTTACTGCGGTTTGCTCAGGCTTAGAAAAGAAATCTTAACAATTTCGATTTCGACATTCTGATGAAATTTGTAACCAAAAAGGTTCCATGAAATATTTGACGATAAAGGAATTATGAACCGGGCGTTGCGAGAAGGTATTGCACAATTCACGGATATAGGTAAAAAATGAGCAATACTAGGCAATACTATTTTCGATGAGCAAACAATTACGTCGTCTTTGTTGTAGTAGAAGATACAAAACGTGAATTTCGGCAGAGACTCTTGTTTCTTCAACATTCTAACGCAAATAATAACCAGAGGGATACTGATAGATTGGCATAGAAATTGTTAGGTTTGTAAGGCATTGAATTGAAATGAAAAACTCAATGTACTAATTAAGATGATCAAACAATTTTCTCAGTTTCAAACAAAAATTGAAAAAAAAAACATTTGAAAAATCTGCAAAAGATATCAGTCAAAATATTCTGTCGTTTCGAAAATTTGAGTTTTAATTACGGCACTCTAAGTGATGTTACTTTTAATTTTTTTATACAAGGAAAAAAGAGGTAAATTTCGTAGGTGGATTTTACATCCAAGACAGATATTTGTCTATGGCTTGCTTTAAACAACGTCGTACGTATTGTATAGAAAATGCAATTAAGATCAAAGTGGACTTGAGAGCTATTACATCAGTACAACGCTCTGTGTTACATGTAAATGGTCACAATTCAAATTGCAAGTATGGAAATTGAGATTTTTGCAGTCAAAAATTTAGAACATAAAAATACTCTTCTCTTGTCAGTTTGCCTGGGATTTTTATGTTTTTGTTTCTAAAAATGATTTCCCCGGAAATTGATATGCTTGTAAGAGAAAACTGAATTGGAATTTTTGCTAAAAACATAGACGGTTATCTTATCACGACAATGCTCTCTGGGTTACATGTCAATGGTCACAATTCAAATTGCAAGTGTGGAAATTGAGGTTTTTGCGGTCACATTTGGTTCGTACTTCATTAGTTAAGCCACTAGTATTTATTAGCTGAAATCTGAGCTCCTCTGGAAGTATGACTTTTGATGAAATTCACCATCATACCCAGTTAAAAAGACGATTTAGATATTAATTCCTTTATGACCCACCCTACAATCTTCGCTCCCTCTTCCATGTTTATTTATACTGATGCCAAAACCACTTTACGGTTATTTGCAACTTGCAACTGCACGTGGATTTTTATCGGACTTGTGCAGATGCCATTCAATTTCAATTCTGTCACAATTCGTTTCCAAACGTTGCCTATCGACCTGTAAGTTTTGATCCAACTATTACATACGTTGCTTAATCTATTCGCATATCCTCTTTTTCAGTCACATTCACTCCACTTTATATGAGACTGTCATTTTTCTTCTTCTTAACAATTAAAATAAATCACAAACCGCCCAGTACCACTACCCTGGCTTGCATTGCCAAAAAAAAGTAGTCTGGCAAGAAATAGTCTAACAAAACCACTTTTATGGTTTAACACCTCTATTCACTTTTTGGCCACAATACCCAACACCAACACATGCATAAACGTATAGCAGTACAACGAAAAACTCCCATAAAAATATAACAAATGACTGTTTCTAAAAACTAAGCAAACTAACTTTTCGACTGAAACATTAAACATTATGAAAAACCCCTTTTTTCCACTATGACACGAACATGGCAGCCGTATTTGTGTGCGGATGGTAAGCGGACAGGACCTACTGTTCGTTTAGTACTCGTATCAAAGTGAAATGGAAGAGGAAAAAAAACCATATGACAAATGTTAGTCAATCATGCTAATCTGTTATAGCGGTTGGCATACCTGTAATCGCCATGAAATTAAGCCAATAACAAACGGACAATTTCGTAATGACTGTCTGGCTAAAGATAAAATAATCCTTTTACACAGGAGCGAATGGGGAAGACATCACCGATTCAATGTCATAAATTATTATGAAGGGCAGGGTGTTGGGTAATATATCTTATCATTTATACGGAAAAAGCTTTCTGTTAATATTTCTCATTTTGTTTACGAAAAAATATACTTTTTTCCTCTCCACTTGGGAATATATTTTTATGCTTAGCTTCTTAGCTAATATTTATATAATATATCCAACTCTGTTAGCTACTAAGTAAATGCAAAATCTTTTTTGGTAAAATAAAAAAAAAAATGTGACAACAACGCGAAAAGTTTGAGCATAAAAATGTTCTTCTCTTATTTCTTTTTCGCATGGGATTTTTATGTTTTTGTTTCTAAAAATGATTTCCCCTGAAATTGATAAGCTTGTAAGAGAAAACTGAAATGGAATTTCTGCTAATAATAAAGATGATTATTTTGTGCTAAGCAAAGTTTCAAAACTAATGACCATAAAATAATTCACAAACACACAGAAGAAATGTTGCTTTTTTTTCATCGGGTGTTGTTATTAAAAAGAGAAAAGCTTTCAATGTTGTGCAGTTCTCCTGAACACAAAACAATATGAATGTTATTGAAAAGTTGTGAAACAAATAGTATTAAAAAAGTTTTACAACAAAATGAAGAGTCCTCATAGAGATGGAGGAGGAGGAGGAGAACATATAGATGAGCAGTGAAAACAAAACACCTTTGTCTAATAAAAGTCATAGATAACAAGGACATTTAGAGGAACACTTGCAATACGTTTGAGAAGCTTTGTGATATGAAACGAAGAAGAAGAAAAGAAAAAAAAATCATATTTTCTCCTATTTTATAAAAGTTTTATATTTTACAACTTATGTTACTTATATAGAGTATAGAAGAGTTTGTAAGTATTACAAATGACATACTTATTGGTTAGCTACGAGCTAGATAAGACACAAAGTTGGACACGCAATTAATTCCTTTTTAATATGTCCTGGCCCTTTTGCACATGAGACATAAATGTGGCATTCGTTACATTTTTTTTTAAATGTTCCTTGATTTATACTGATATAAATCAATAATTCATAGTAGCATAGTTTTAGTTGAGGGATATCATAACTTTTCTAAATTTACAATTGTTTTATTTTCTATTTCAGTAAACTCACAAATTCCACAAATCTGATCTGACCTGATGCAAGCATATTCGATAAAAGCTGCTATATATTGTTGTTAAAAAATATAACAAAAATTACAATATTTTGGGATATTTAAAAAAGTATAAATGTTGTTCAGTTTTATTTGAATTTCCAGACTACCAGCTTAATACTGTGTGATATAAGAATATGTTGTTACAATCTGGCATGTTTTACTTTCCACCTACAATTTTTATGTAGCTGTGTATTGTCAACTACAAAATACTTATACGACGCTATTTCCTTTTCCAGGATATTGAATTTTAAAAGAATTAATTAATTAATATTGCAGAGAACTTAACTTATTTAATTCAGATGGAATTAAAATTCATTGAAATCCATAATGTTTTATTTTCTGACTACAATTTATATTAACCTGTGCATCATAAACTCCCAAAGCACGACTTTTTCCAAACCACTCATTATAATATTTTAGGCTACCAAACAACATCTCAGTAGGATTTTCCGTTTTAGGTAAAGTCTAAATTTAGAAAAAGAAAATATTTATAAGATCAAGGTCTTGGAGTCAATACGAACTATATCATGTTTTTACAAAAATGAGTTGTTGACATCAAACGCTCTATGAGCCCCATGTTTAATTTTAATTTTAGGTGATAAAAATATTGCTAGATCCACTGTTATCGTATCAGATTTATTTGGGTACACGGAATACAAAGTATTCTATTCAATTGTCCTTTTTTGAATACCAGAAATATGTAAAGCTCTATAAAGTGATCTTTTGTACAGGGATGTAAACATTTGTTTAGAATTCGCTTCGATATTTCTAGACGTGGTAAAAAATAATACAGAACATACAATACACTGTATGAGAACTACGAAAAAGTTAACAGACGCAAAGTTGGACAGAACTTCGGTCATTTTGCCCTCCTCCATGGATTGCGGACAAGCTGTAGTACGCCATGTTCCAACTTGTCGCCGGATCAGTAGGTGCGTCAAAAATGCAAAAATGCTTCCCATAAAAACTGCATCAAGTCGGCCAACTTTTCATGTATAAATTTCCAATTTCTAGAATTGTCAATAACCATATACAGAATTCGGTCGGTTCGTCAAAAATGTACATTAATTGGAATTGCCCCTTCCTGCGTCTGTAAATTAATTGTGAAATTATTAGAAAAATACTGCAAACGACACATTTTTTCTAAAAGCGATTAGGGTCTTGTATGACAATCTTTTCTTACGAGACAAATTATGCAATCTGTGACACAACTCTCATGGAAGATGTCTCAACTTTTCATTAGCTTAATGAAGTGTGTCAAAAGAATGACTGATAAATTATATAACAAATCTTCACACATTTTCCAATAACCACGCCCACAGTTGATGCGTTCTACTAACAGAACATGGATTATCCATCAGCTATCTTTAAATATTGCCTTTGATTAGCGAGAAAATTTCGAAATTGTTGAAAAGATATAAAAAAATATAAACAATTGCAACGCGTGGTGTTATGGAATGCTAGAACGAGAAAACAAGAGAAGTAAATCCTTCTTTTTCAACGGAAGAAACGGTTAGAATATGAAAGCGAGAATGAAAATAGATAAAGGTGCAGGCAAAACAGATGAAGTCCGAGAATCCTTCCAAAAAATGAAAGGTTAAGATTGTGTTGTAAAGGCAACAATGAAAACGTGATGACGCATACACCAAGTGGGCTGCAACTGTGGTGCGAACGCTTTTACCATTTTCTTGATTTCGGAAGGAAACTATCAATGGCAACATTTTTGGTACAGAGCCAAAACGAAAAAAAATTATCAATATCGTGGCTTTAGAACAGGAAGTCTGCATGAGTCCGCATAAGGATGTTAGGAAGCTTCAGTTCCCAAAAACAATTTTCCTTACCGACTGCATGCTTAATAGTTGACAAGTATTGAATCCAATGTTTAAAATAAACAAGCCAAACGTGTATGTCAACTGTCGGGGAGTCAATCTTTTGCCTACGACATGTAAAGTCCTTTCATGTATGTTATGTGAAAGACTAAATTGAACCGAACTGATTTAGGCCTGTTAGATCGATTACTGACTAGATACGTAACCTACAAAAACTCTGGAATAAATTCAACAAAAATTACCCGGCATATTCCTCCTTTTCGTTGACTATAAAGCAAGCATTGACAGGCTGATTTCGAAAAAAAAATGTACGAAAGTAGTGGCTGGGTTTGGTATCGCCTGCGTATTTAGCAAGTTATGGCACAGGCCGACCAGGAGATACAGAAAGATACCACTGAACCTTTTTGCCCCCAAAGAGGTTTTAGGACGAAAGTCTACCAGGAGATCTCTACAGCATGTTTATGGAGATGATAATGGGAAAAGCTGCGGTGAATACGACTGGCATAATTTCAAACAAAAGTTACATGTTACATGCCTACACGATGATATTGGCACTCTTAGACGAGAACTGCAAGATGTTACTGCAGCTTCCTCAAACATAGAAAGCTACGGACTACTTTGAGCTGGTGATGAGATAAGTTTATGTTTATCGACTCCACAGCCTATAACATAATTATAATAGTGGAAGTAAATATTATTAGCCCAGAGGCTGGAAGAAGGATATTGTTTGCAAGGAGGTGTTATTATTATTTAAGCAAGCTACTTGAAGTATTGTCTAAACCCTGCCATACTGATCATAGTTATTACGATCCCAATAGTCAATTTCTGGGTTGGCAGTTTAGAAAAATATCACAAACTTTAATGGAAATAAATTGTATGTATATATTCGCATTAATGTAAATTATTTGGTATCCAACTGTTTATCTTTGAAATTGTGAACTGTGAAATGTTTGGCCAACATTAACATTTGTTGTCACCTAATCAAATCTAATAAGTTTATTGCTGCAGGCTCTATCGACTTTTTAACAGACTAATCTTACTGATATTCTGAGAATGCTGTTTTATTTTGACTGGAAATCTGCTTTAAAATACGCTGCTGTTTTTCTTAGAATTTGTAATCCCAATTAGATTTTTCTCCTCTTCTCTCTCTTTTTAATAGCTAAGCGTATGTGTAACTTTGTACTTTTAAGCTAATTTTGTTTAAAAACTTTGCAAAATAAAACGAAACGAAGTAAAAAAACAAAAACTTTCTATACTTTCGGAACTTTCGTGCACCTAATAACATTTCATCATATGTACGTAAGAAGTATGTATGTTTTCATTCGTTCGCTAAACTCCCACCAAACGCCCTGCAACTATCAAATGATCCTTGGAGATGTATGCATACAGGATTTAAACGCAGATGTTGCTCCCCAAGACGACATTTTGGCAAAGCAAAGATTTGGATGTTTGTCGGTGCGAGTATTGCTGTTGTTGTGAAAAGTTTGTTTGTTAAAGCAATCCATCAAAATTGCACCTACACATTTGCCACGTACATATTTGTAAAGACTCATATATTTGCTGGTGTATACAGATATGTATGTGTGTAAGAATTATACAACATCTTACAATATTTGGAGGAATATTTATGACAGTAACGGATTTCGTGAAAGGAAAGGCCTTGTATAAGGAAGCTGGAAGAGCTAACCCATTGCAATGACTTGGTTCTTCCTTTTCAAATTATACAAGTCGATATAAAAAGGAACAACTTCGTCGCTAGCATCTCCTGGAAGACTTTCAGCAGGTCTTCTAAAAGATGGGGTAGTAATGTCAAGACTTTTTGGACACTCACATCTCTTGGAAACACCTTTCTCCTGCTTTATATTGTTAACTATCTAAAGATAATATTTAAACGTGAAATTTTGTAGATTTATCTGTGTTATTCAGATAAATCTACTATAAAATTGGGTCATAATATTATATATAATATGCATACTCGTATATTTTTGTATATTTCTTATGGTCGCGATAAAACTCTTTCTTTCTTCGTTGACTTATACAAGAAGGTATTTCACTATAAATACAAGTACTATGAGGAACCAATAAGAATGAACATCAGACGAAAATAAGCACAAGAGGAACGACATTTTAAACACATTTTTATGTTCGGTATATTAGCAATTTTGTACGATTTTAATGAAGACATTGTAGAATGCTTTCAAAGCAGAATGCCTGAAAGATTCCGCCGCTGCAATGTTTGATATGAAGAAGAATAACAACAACCAACAGTTTTGCACAAAGAACTCTCGTTCCCCACGTCAAACTCAATTCAAGCTAAATTGAATTTAATTCTTGTGAAGGTATGTGTGAATATTTTAAAATTTATACGTGCATGTGTGCGTTTTAGAGGTTCATAAATATACGCACGAGTATATGTATTGAATTTAAATACTCCCCAGGCTCATTTTTACTATACGCATCCACTCGCACACTTGCATGCACATTCAAAGAATATCCTTTATACCTACAGTGAGTGTGTGCATTGGTTACAACGTTGTATGCATGTACGCCGTGTTATACTGTGATGACGCGCCTAAATGTAAACTTCATATGAGAACAATGCAATTTAAAATGCTTTATAAAATTACCGACATGTTACACATGCATATCCTGGTGTGTCTGTGATGCTTTTGTTAATTATTTTGATAAATTTTTAATTGATTTTTCAATATATATTTTATATGCATTTTATGTTTGAAACAAAGTAATGCATTCTGTTTTTTTTCCCCTTTTTTTTCATAAACGATTTGACAAAATAAAGCATGTAATTGAAGGCATATTGTTGAGAAAGAGTTGCAGAGAGAAGTGTAACGCAATGAAATATCCGAGTTACACATTTGGAAATAAACTGACTAACACAATTTTAGTAGCATAATACTTTTGTACTTTCATGGATTGATAAAAAATGAAGAACGCAATTTTGAAATTGTGATGGATTGATTTGGGCGGCTCAACTTTTCCATTCTATATAAGAATATAATATGAAGAAAAAAAAGTATTTGATGTACTGGTTTCAAGTTTAGCAATGGCTTAGAAAGCGTTATCACTGCTTCCTCCAGCCGTAGTAAACTTTTGTCGATGGTTTGCTGATTTTAAGCGGGATCGTGCGGTCATCGATAACGGTGAACGTAATGGAAGACAAAAAGAGATGATCACGTCAAACACTGTCAAAAATTCTAAAAAATTATTCGTGGCAATTGAAAGATGAGGACGAAAGAGATAGCTGACTTTTTCCCATGGAAATATGGATATGAAAAATGTCTTTCAAATGGGCGCAACGTTTACCCAAAGGGAAACAAAAATGCCTGTTTACACTCAATAAAAACGAACTTTTCATTAAACATATGACAATAAAACTTGGTCCACCGTCACACTTGAAAAGCCATGTGAAGTGGCTAAAAGCGCAATAGATGGCCGGTAAGTTTCTATATTGTTTTGGAAACCCACGGCAGTTTATTTATTGGTTTCGTTGAGAAAGGAAGAACAGTGTAAAGGAAATATTTATGCCACTTTTGAATAGTTCGTAGGACGATGTCTGGGATGTCTCATCTCATATCGTGACATATCGTTACATAAAAAGGCATAGAAATGTAAGAGAATCGTTGAAGAGTTTGTGTCAGTCTTAATGAAGCCAATATTTATAAATACCGAATTTCGGGAAAAATATATCTCTTCTAGTCGGACTACTTTCCATTTGCAGTGATATGTCTACGACAGCCCAATACCTAAATGTAGTTTCATTCTTCAAAATATAATTTGCGCTAGTGCTCCGTAAATTCATCACCTATGTAAAATAATACAATTGGAAGCATATGGAGTGAATTTTATGGAGTTAACACAATGTAAATCAGAGAAAGATAAGATTTAATCTTCTAGCAGAAAACTATTTAGCTTAAGATCATGACACTAAATTTAGATTAGCGAGAATTTATATAAATAACAGCCTTTCATTTATATAAATAACATTACGCTGCATACCTTACAAGTTGTACAAATTTGAAAGAAATTGTACAATTTTATTAGCCGCTATTAAATTTAGCTATCATGGTAATGATGACTAATGTTGTCATAATTCTTGGGACTGTGTGTAAGATGGGGTCAGGCTACCAATGTAAGAATGACACTTATCTTCAAAAAAAAAAAAAAAAAAAAAAAAAAAAAAAAAACTTTAACTAATAAACCAAAATGTCAGTTCTTTTTGACTTCGGAATTGAAAAAATGAGATGATATTATATTCTGGACATTACAAGAAAGTTTTTGAGATTTGTCTATGAAATATTCAGTTCACATTTAAATGGATAATTTTTATATGATTCGTCACCCGTACAGAAGGATGTATTAGTTTAAAAACTCTTGAATTTATTAAACTTATATTTAATATAATTCAAGACCGCTACGTTAACTTTCAAATGGCTTGGAACTCTTTTATTGACCACTTGCATACAAATTGCATTATGCTGCATACTTTATGGATTATATAAATTTGAAATATATTGCATATTTTTAAACGACATTATAAAACACATTTTCATGATAATGGCGACAAATTTCGCTATGATTTTTGGCCTTTTAGTGTAAGATTAAGTCGCGTTACCATGACAAATGCTGCAGCATGATTTAGTTATGGCACACTGTGTGGTTAATATCACATAACCATTTAGCACACTTTGTTAGTTGGAGACGAGTCTGCTGTTTGACGGTATTTCTGTTGCTGCCGCCGCCAGGGTTGTTATTTAAAGTCTGTTGATTCATAATAAATAAAACAATATCTCTTTATTCATAATGCATACAAAGTTGTAGTATTGTGTTGTGATGTACACTGCTACGAGAACTATGTATATGAAAGATGTGCGGTAACATTGTTTGCAACATTTAAATTAAGATAAATCAACGCAAAATTTATGGTTTTAATACATGAGTAAGTATATATATGTTGGACGTGCTGCACACATGTAGTGTATATCTATGTTTATATTTATATATATAAATATGTATATAAATGCTGTTTGCTACATGTGTTTGTGACACTGTCTTCGTGTTTGTATGAGCAAGCACCAGTGATTGCGTAGAACAATAAACCAGCAAGCATACAGCATACTTATGCGTATGCTAACAGAGTATGGTAAATTTGTATAGCTGTAGTAGTGTGTACGTAATACAGAAATAAACTCACACATAGTGTGTCTATATGTATTTTTATTATTATATATATTCATATATAAATGTATTATTATAAGCCGAGGGTAGAGTTGGTTATTGTATTTAATGCTTAACATCAAGCCGGAGCAGAGAGTAAAGTCAAACACACACTTTTCGTTGCTCGGCAGAAACAATTTAGTAAATTGCAATTAAGTGACATTTTTGCTTGACTGCCCCGCTTGGGCGCCATGGTAATAAATTTTAAATTGTGGTTTTTTGCCTATGTGTCTGTGTGAACGTGTGCCAAACAGAGATGTTTTAAAATTTAATTAGTTGAAAAATTACTGAAATTGAATTGTACGTGTACATAAATTGAAGCGATAAAAATATGGCCATAGAACAGAAAAAAAGTGTTAAGGCCACATCCTAAAAGTAGGCTACAAAATATTGTGGTGAAAATCAAGCCGATGTCAGGCTTTAAATACATTTCAATTAAGAATTTTAGTGCAACTTTTGAAGAAAAGTTTAAATTTTGAAATGGTTTTTGAAATATGAATATAAGGCTGAAATTTGTATCTTGCTAAATATGAATGATTTTATGTCCTTTTCTATAGACTGTTTTTCTCTCACTATATTTAGTTTCCTGCTAGTTTCATTAATTGCAGTTGTATGTGTGTGAAATCTACTGAACCCTGTCCTTTTTCTCTTGTGAACTCTGCAAACTTTCGGAATTAAACAACGTGAAAGAAACGAATTTATGCTCCCTTGTGCATAATTTTCTCATTTTGTCCTGTGAAACGAATTATTATATGATACCATAGTTAGCGGAGCATTCACTGATTCCTTGTGCAGTTCTTATGTTTTTTTTTCTTTTCTGCTTTTGCTCTTACATCGGATTTTTGGTCCTCCGTTCTTCTGTAAGTGGAAAAGTTTCTTTTTTATTACCGCTTTTTGTACCATATATTGGCTGTATACTCTGATATTTTTTCCACAGTACCCGATTAAATTTATGATTATCACTTTCCAGAATGGACCAAGTATTATGCGATTACAGCCAATGAATAAACGAAGAATATGTTGAATGCGAGTGTGAGGACAAATGTCAAAGTAGGTTTGTACGAGTGTTGTAATTTTATTACACAACTCCTTAGAGCCTTTAAGTTACGGTCAGCTGTTGAAAGGACAAAGTTTTTCAATGAAAAAGAAAAAAAAACAAACAATGGTCCACAAAGAAAATTATGCCAAGAAGAAAGGAGTAAAGTAAGTAAAACAAAAAACAACAGAACAGCAGCTAGTAATGCGTGCTTAATTTTCATAACGACGCAGAAAAAAATCATTCATCCAGCTATAGTGTTCACACAATGGTGTTGTATTTATATTATATATATGCTTATACATATTTTAAGCAAGGATATCCGCTTAAATTTTCATGCTTTGTCAGCCAGAACTGTTACGAAGTCTCACAAAAAGCCGGGAAAAACAACAGGGTATAGCTTAATCAAAAGGCGAATACAAGTGCTTTATTATAAACAAAAGGATATACACAAATGTAATACGAAAGGAAACGGGAATAAAAGGAAATTATCATAGAGAATAATATATGATAATAAGCGAAAAAACGGCTATTGTTATGCTAAAGTATGAAACCTGAGAGAGGGATACCAAATAGATTACCATAAATAATTATATGAAGCTCAGAAATGTACGGTTGGTTTTTTTGTGTTGATTCAAGCAAATACCTTGAAGTATGCAACAGATTCTAATGATTTACGATAATTTTATGTATGAAGAACAGGTGGCAAAGGGTATTAATTGAGACCGTGTAGGAAAATATAAAGAAATTTCAAAATATGGAAAGCACTTTGGAAAAAAAATGATTAAGCCCGTGTTATATAATAATGACTACGACTACTTATAGAGCTTTAAGTGACGCGGCTTTTCCTCTTTCGCACACAATAGAAAAAAAGAGTTTTGATGCTGATTAAATGCTACTTTTTGGTGGTCAAAAACACCATTCAAATTCCAAAATGACTTTAAAACTATTGCGGTAACTTTTCTCTGCTTGCAACAGACGTTTGAAAGTGATTTGGAGTGAGACCTAAAAGCCACAAAGAAACGGTTACATCTTGAATTACTGTTCTAATCCACACTATTCTACAGATCTGACTCCCAGGGAATATTATCTGTTTTCAAGTCTCAAAAGGATGCTCCAGTAAAAAACAATTTGTATTTTAGATCATTGAAACGTAGCAGAAAGTGAAGCACATTTAAAGAATTTATCAGATTTTTGCTCTAAATTTATTTAGATGATGTCTAATTAAAAGGCTTATTCCAAGCATTATTAAAAGTTTGACATTACGCGGTTAAAATGCTAATTTTGCATGCATATAAATAAATTTTAACATTTATTTGACAAAAAATTTACGTTTATGAGTGGCTAAGGATAAGCAATAGATTTGTAAATGTAAGACTGTTTACAAATGTATAACGGAAACAATAAATTTCACTAAATGCAAAATAATCCTTTAAGTATGACCATTACCCTAATAAGTATGCAACAATTATTAATGAATAGATAGATATAATATGGTACCAAAGGTATAACAAATATGATTATTCTAACTAAAGACGTCCATATAGTTCCTTCGGTTTTGTTTAAACTTTGTAACCTTTATAACTTCGTTTTGCGCTTGTCGTCTTAAATAAAAAAATAAAAACCAATTTACTCTATAGAGCTAAAATAAGCAGCATCTTTAATTATCAACGACTTGTAGAGTAAGAAATCGCTAATTCCAGTTAAATTTACATTTCCTCAAAGATTAGTCTTCACTCCATATTTGTTTCCTACCACAAAATCCTCATAAATCTCATTGCTCTCTTTTTTCTACAATTACTTTTTCTGGCAAAGTTCAATGATATCTTTTGTTAATATCTGACCTCATAAAGTCCGTGTTTATGCCCCCAATATGTAACTGAACAATACACTTACGTTACATCGTAAGCATTTTTCTTGTGTTTAACGATGTCCTTTTCTTCTTGCCATCATTATACACACTGGCACACACACATACACACAAAAATGGATCATCAATCATTTCAGAACTTTGTTGTTCGGCTAGTTAGTCAGATTTTGTATTGTAAGTCTTGCTCTTGCAGCTTACATTTATTGTATTGTGGTTGTTTGTAAGGCATTTCAAATTTGTAATGTTTACAGTGTACTTCTTTTATAAAGATTTTAATATTTCAGATTATTTTTTTTTATTTTTGTTGGCCCTGATGGTCAACTTACGTCTGCTGTAAAAGAAAGACTGTGTCAGTGTCTGGATTTGATAGCATTGAGGAACTAAGAGCAGTAGGCGTACGGGGAGGAGGTTCATGAATAAATTCATGGAAACATTGGAAAACATCAAAAAGTTAAGTTATGTAATTGTAAAAACTCATAGGTACAGTATAATGGGATGCATTTAGAAAATGTATCGAATATTGGAAAGTTGGAATAATATTGATTATTTGTTCAGACGAAATATCTTTAATATCTGTAGACATTTTCAATGCGGAAACATTTTCAATAATTTTTGGAATGATATTCTAACTAATACTTAGCCATGTACAAATGCTTTTTCTACTGAATTGATGTTGCTAGCATGCCATCAATTGTATATCAGCCGAAAATACCCAAACATCCATGCTTCAATTTGACTTAAAACCAACAAAGGGTTCGATGTTTGGTTTATCCACCACTTCTCACTCATCCATACCTCTGTAAACTTTATCTGCACTCCAGAATGTAAAATTCTTGCCTAGTAAGTTCAAGCACTTTTTTTCTCTTTTGATAAAGATTGCTGGTCCAAACAGTATTCCTTACTAGCCATAAGACACCAAAGGCAACATCGTCCTGAATAAAATAAGAATGATCATATTAAAATAACAAATCATCATATTAACTGGTGAAGACATTTGATCGAATCTGCGACGGGTATCTGAGATGAGACACTTTTGATGACATTTTTGATTTGTATTAAACTTAAAAATTATTTTTAGAATTTTACAATTTGATTTTTATTAAACTTAAAAATTACTTTTAGAATTTTACCAGCAATAGGTCAATCTCTACTTCATTCCCTTCTATGCTTTCCCCTCACAGACATTTTACGTATTTGCCACAGTCTTCCAAATTCGTACTACATTTTTCCACCACGTCCACATGTCGAAATATACTTTCAGGCGTAGGTTAATGACAATTTGTTAATTTGTCATAACGCCTGGAACAACTTTTTCCAGTTATGAGAGCTAAAACCCGAGTTTTTTGCAGTTTAATGCCAAAATTTAAATTAAATTAATATTGACTTCCAACATCAGGTGGAAGTCGTTGTCATTGTCCTATTATTATTGCAACAATAAAAATAAACAAATAAACGGCATTATTTCACAAACGATTTTAAAAACTAAAACATTTTGGACAAATTTAAAAGAAATTTTGGCGTTTTCTTAGAATTAATAGCACGCAAAGCAATTACACTTACAAATAGTACTACTTATACTAGTTGCTTCACAAAACTACGGAGATACATAAATATTGCATATTTTTAGGCGGATAAACAAAATGCACCATTAATTAGCCACAGGCTCCTGTTGTAACTTTATTCACCAGAAATATCGTTTGGGAACAAAAGGTCTGACCATTATGGAAAAATGTGCAATTTGTATAATACTGAAACAATGAGTTTCCAACAAGGTAATGGAGACTGTTTTTGGCTGCTTGTGGTACGATGCACATCGGCTGTCTTAGAAAAGACACGACTATCAGCAAAGAAATATCTTTCAGAGCTGTCGCTTTGAAACAGAAATAGGCGCATACGGTGAAAAACAAACTTGTTTTGCACCAAAAATACGCATTGCAACAAAAGAGCATAGTCGCCCTGGGAGAATAGTGAAAACTGCGCTATGAACAGGTTCCTCACTGGCCTACTATTATACAACTTACTATTTTGCATTTTACAAACTGAAATTGAATAACTATTTCAGTCGAAAGAAACGAAGTCAACTGTAGACCGTTTGAGGATCATTGGATAACGAATAGTTTATGTTGAGAAATAAATTGCATTTTAACTAAGAAAAGGTACTTTCTGGTCTAAATCAACCACTTTCTGCATGTCGCTCTTTTGATACAATTTTGTATTAAATTAATTTTGTATTACAAATAATGCCGGCAAGATTTCAGAAATAACTTTCAGAATTTTACAAGCAGCACATAGGACAAAAATTTTATCTTAGAATCAAAAATTGTTAGATATTCTTTAAATTAATTTCTCGTAAAAAGTTATTACAAAAATTTATGTAATTTAATTTAAGCTTCAAACTCAACGTTGAATTTTTACTATCATGTTTGTTTCTACTAAGACTTTTGTTTGTTTCTACTAAGACTTTAGTTTTTTTCTACTAAGACTTTAGCTTTTTTAACCTTTGATTTAAAGATTATTGCATAATTGCGTTAAATATATACAAACTTCTTGCAGTTTGCTTACTAAATCCATGAATATTTTGACGAATAACAGCGCATTTCTACGGAATTTCTAGCACATTTTAAATCTTGCTATATTTCTAACTTGTCCACGGTCTCTGTGTGTTGTACATGCTGCTACTATTGTATGCTTAACGCATCTCCCATCCTGGCATTGTGTGATGCTGGTACTTGTGATATTTCGCAACCAAAGACCAAAGTGCACATGGTGTTACAGGATGGTGTTCCTCTGTGTGTTAGTTTTTTTAAACTTTTTTTTTGATATTTCATCCCAGGCACATCAACAGCAACTAAACTAACAATAGTTGGCACTACACCCCAACGCCAACTACTGCTCTAGAAAAACCCCTTCCATATCGGAATGAACCCAAAACTGTGTAAGCTCTTACAACAATAACAACCCCGGCTTCTGACATATTTCTTTAAACATTGAATGCAGAAGAGGTAGAAAAAACAACTTGCAAAATATTTTTGTATACGCTTGTTATTTTCCAGCAAACAAACAGCTCGAAAAACGGGCTGAAATAACATCACAAGCAGCAGCAGTAGCATGTCCTTATGTGCACTGTAACCCAACCAACTATGTCCCGGTCGGTACGATGCGTTTTTAGAAACGTACATCATTTGTATATGCTTGAATGAAACACGAACATGGTGGAGTTTTTTTTTTTTCTTTTCCCATCCAGCATCCAGATATTCATACAGAGAAATAAACTCAAACTCACCGTCCTTTACCCTCCTTATCCATGGGCCTTCTTGTGGGCACAAAGTGCATGACCTGGGTACGTGCATCCTTTTAAGCCTTTTGTCTCGTTTTTCATATGTGACCGTAGCAAAGCAACATCAGCAGCAATAACAACAATGGTCAGTCTAAACTAATACAGGGCGAGGACACACCGAAAAAATGAGGATATTCAGGAATGTTTTGTTGTAGCTGTCATAAAGCTCAGTGGGTGGTAACGTCGTCAACATCATCAACAGCGACAGCAACGGCAACAACAGCAATAAAATCAGTTGGATAACCCATAACAGTATAGAACGAAACTCCTGCTTATAGCTGGAAAATGTAAAAAATCAATCTATCCTCCGTGCCTTCACAAACTCATACGCCTGACAAGTTTTGGCAGCAAGCAAGATCCACACTTTTGCTCTTTACTGTATATGCATATAGGGTAGGGATCATTATATGGCATGTTGCATGCTGCTGCAACATCAGCTTGTGTCATGTGGGTTGCTGCTGCTGTTGCTGTCTGTCGCCGTTTGATATTGAAGGCGGCTTAAGCTTTTCAAAATGTAAACAATGACCACCGAAAAAATAACATAGGATTTAACTATCCTTGTGCCTTTATCGGACATAGTCATTGCTTTGCATGGGTGCATATGTGTAAATACACTTGCCTGCACACAAGTGTGATTCAACTTGAGTGTGAGTGGATGTATATTTTGTGTTTAAAATAAAGTTTAACTGAAAATCATGTTATAACCAAGATATGGAGCTACTCTAGAAAATTGAATAATACTTGATTTTGTAGGAAGGACCTTGATACAGGATTATAGGAAATTTAGATTTTTGATGAAAATATTTTCGAATCTTCAACACATAACTGTCTAAAGCCAGGTCATGTTTAAAAATTAATAACGAGTGCAACTTACGTGCACAATTTTATAAATTTATCTAATAAACGCATAAAGATAGGAAATACGAATTAAATATATAATTTTATTCATAGCTCGTGTAAACGCAAGGCATAAGTATTAATAGTAATTCAAAGAAGGAACTGCGATCTTCATTTTAAGTCATTCCACAAGGATGTAGAAGCGAAAACCTCATGGTAGTTTTTATTACTAAACTTGGGACATCTTGACTTTAAAAATATGGATTGGTCTTCGCTTTGGTTAATTTAGTGTATTCACTACAATACAATATCGCAAATGAAGATAAACATAACCGCTATTTAATAGACCTAACTATAAATCACATTGGCAATATTTTGCGCCAAAAATAATATATCCGAATTAAAGGACGATGAAAGCGTTACAAATTAACGACAAAAATTTTGACAATTATGTCTACTATCCAGGAGATGAAAAGGATTTCATGGATAAGTTGGCCTCTTTGCCTATCGCTAAATAATGGTAAATACAAAGTCACTGCCGAAAGACCTTTCTCTTTTTAAGAGAGACGTGAATAAATTCGGATCGAATGTGGTAAGCAAAAATTGACTTGGTGGAGCAATGAGCCAGTTGCAAGGGATTTATGCCAGCATTGAGGGATAGCTACATATTTTAACTTTAAACTTGCAAGTTTGAAGAATTTCCTAATATTTTCATGCAATCTGATGTCATTTTACTGTCAGTGCCTATTTCGTATCATTGTTTTGTTCCGTATCCGTAGATACAACATACCAAACCAATTGTTTATTTTGCTGAGCTTTTTTTGGGAAAGTGCAATTATTGGGCGATAGGTGGCTTTCTACTTCTACGTTCGATTCAATTTTTTAAGTAAAAAAAAATAATACAGAGCGAAAAAACAAGAGCAATATTACGCAAACATCGATTTGTCTAAATAAAGCTCTGAAATATTTCAAGATTTTCAAACAAGAACATATTTTCCAATAAAAAAAAATTATTTCAATGAGAAGGACATTTGTCACGTCATGATAAGTTGTTGCTGCTGTTCTTGAATTGATTGCCGATGCTAACACTTTTTCCCCCAATTTTTAATACCGTGCTTTTTCTTATGTGTTGACTTAAGTAAATTTATCTATCATATCTCTTATCAACTTAATTCTGTCACTACAAAAATATACTCAAACTCCACCTATCGTCTATAATTTATACTACTTTAGAAAGTATTAACGATATGTAAGAATCAGTTAACTTAATGTAATAAATAAAGTGATACAGGAACCCATAGGGAAAGCTAGACTTAAGATTGGTTTTTATATATTAGGTGCGGTATATTCTTCACCTTGGAACTACTTAGCCATTTTTCGGGCAGTTCTTATTTAATTTTCTCCGAAATAGGTAGTATTTTTCTTCTAACTAAATATTTTTTTTTTTTTTTTTTTTTTGTTCCAAATTTTTAAACAACTTAGACAAAATTGCTTGTGAAATTTTCCTCACTCTCTACCTGCTCCCTGCTTTACCTATAACAAACTTTGTGGCAATCGAGCTCCTTAATCCCTTCACCAGAAAACTTTAATTCTTCTAGTCTATTTTATAGTTTTCTATTTTCGTTTTTTGGCGGTATGTTTCTGCCGTGAATTGATTTAATTTCAGCTCTCTTTTTTTTGTAGGTTAATTACTTAAACTTTATTACATTTTTATGTTGTCTCGAAACTTTGTATACTTGTGCGCAAAAAATAACAGCATAAGCAGCAAATCTCTTTTAGAGATAACAATAAAAGTTGTTGGCTTTATACTGAGTAAACTCTTATGATAAGATATCCCGACAGATAGTTGGAAAGGACAAGCAGACATACAGACAAACAGACTGACTGACTGGCACTCAGAAAAACCGAGGAGGTACTTGAATTTGTAAATATGGTAGATAATAAGAAGCGACCTACCATAATGAAACATCATGATCTGAGTGATAAAAACCAAAAACCTCCTGGTGATTATCATGTTTATTGTCATCATCATCATCATCATCATCATCATTATTTGTTTCCCCAAAGCCTGTACTGCAGTAAGTACAAACAACATTATCATCGTTATTATTACTATTGTTATTATTGCTAAATGGCAAAGAAAAAAAAGTTTAAATCTGAAAACAATCTTCAAATCTAATTGTAACCTAAAACTTCTTCAGTTTTATTTTCACATTTTACTGTCCTTCCCCCGGCAGGAATCATTTTGCACAAATAAAACAGATGAGGAAACATTGACATAAAAAGATCTGAAATCATAGATATACAGGTATACGCCACGGCAGAAAATGTTGAAGAAACTCCAGGATGCGGCGGAAAAAAAGTTATTACACACAAGTATTTTGTTATTGCCACTCATCTAAGGACTTCACTTGATGTAAACAACAATAACAACAGTGGTTCCACTCTGTGTCTGTGTCCTGAGCATCCTCTCAGCCCTCATCTATGGCAACACTTAACAACCCAAAACAACTTCCTTATCGTTGATAATACTTTGTTTCATTACACAGTCAGGCTCCCCCTTTTTGCTGTATTCATTTGACGTTTCCGATGCTAAAGGACCCATTCCCTGTGTACAATTCCGATTCGTGTCTAGCATGTGGCTATAGAAGTAAAAGAAAAAGTAGTACTTGATTATGATGAATGTTGCACAATTACAATTTTTCCCATCTGTATTTACTTATTTGTTATAACAGTACTTATGCAATTATGACTTTATCCTTTTTTTCTCTTGCCTTTGGCAATGTGTCTGAATTTGAGAGATTGTTCCCACATCCTTCTTGTCTCTGACTCGAAATGCAATTGTATTATTTTATGAAGAGGCTGGGAAAAAATATTAGCGAATAAGAAACAAAAATAACCACTAAACAGTAAAAATCAGATACGTACAGGAGAAAGGATAAAGGATCAAATTTTTAAGATGTTTTTATTGAATGAAGCAGAAAGATCATCGTAAAAATAAAACTAAAGTTTTGTATTGAGTTTGCCATAAATTCGGACTAAAGTCGAGAAAAGGAATCGAATTGCTATTATACGAGTATGCCAAAGACCGTTCGAGTCTCATATTAAATGTGTTCAAAAGCATACTTTTTTGGACACACCGAATTGAACATGAACATCAGCATTAACGCATGATAATTATCGATGTTTGAACCACTTGTCTTATTAAATGAAGCATTTTTGGGTAAAAAAGTTCTTCGGCAGGAAAGTCCTGGGATGTCCAAAAACTACGTTAGACCGATAATTGTGCAATATATCTGTCAAATGGTGGTTTTGCATGGCCTCGTACCATTAATTTGTGCATATTTTGCCATTGTTATGAACACGAAGGGCTCTATTGGAGAGGCAGGTGTACAGAATTTCTGCTATGCCTTTTTATGACTGGAACAACTTTTGTTAAAAGAAAGAGATTTCCTCTCTAACTCTCAATGATTCTGGTCGAAGGGCAACTCAACAGAATGTGTGTCAAGCGTTGGTGTGGTTCACGTCTGGGATCACCACTCCGAGATATCGAACTCGGTGGTAATTGCAAATGAGGGGCGAACGGCAAGATGCCCGTTGAAAGGTTAATTGGAAGGACTGATTGATTGAACTCAAATATCGGATCATTAGTCTGAGTCAACTTGAGAATTGCGGTCGAGGAGCGCCCAAGGACTTCGTTGCAAGATCATTCATATAGAATTTCTGACAAGCCTTCGAGTACCTGATCAGAAAATTAGTATAGAAATTTACTCCATTTACTTCATGGGATAACAATTTTTCAACAAATAGTTGTGTGTTTCAATTAAATATTTTAATCAAAAATACGATGCCACATACGCATTATTCTATTACAATATATGTAGCATACGTTTAGGAGTAGAGAAAATCAACCAATTAGCCTAAAGGTTCTCTCTCCTCAATACCTTGTAAGATCACAAATTCGTTGTAATTTTTATTTAAAATCATTAGAATCATATGTATGAACTAATTTTAGAATGGGGAAAAACTTCAAACTTAGTACTACCTTAATTGATATAAATAATTGCAAGACTGATGTGAAAATCTCTAAAAAATGTTTAATAATTGAATCGGTTTTTGAATATCTTTTGTATACTCGAATACATTACCCCCTTCTTACAACACCAGTACGTCCCTGTGTCATCGGTGCAGCACGTTAGTTGCAACACATTACAGACATTAGCGAACGCACCGCGAAACAAACTATAATGAGCATAATGACAGACAATCCGACAAAAAAAGGCGCATTTGTAAGGATATGCTTTACTCCGTTGTAGTCCCTTTTTGGCTTATTTGCAGCATAAATGCAACATAATGTCTTCTTTTAAACAATTTCCTCTACTCTATTCCTTTCTATACTCCCTCGTAATTTAACAAAAAAAAAAATGATTATGACGACTTGATTGTCATAATTGTAATTGTAGCAATGTATGAAAATAATGAGCATAATATAATATCAATGCTCAGGAAAGCAAAAAAAACACGCACATATAGAAGAATTTTACAAAGCGGATACGGAAAATAACTCCTTAACAAATTATATCTAGAGAGAGCGAAAAAAAACACTTGCAACGAAATGAAATGAATGTAAAAGGATAATAGCATAGGGAGTGGAATGGAACAGGATATTAAATAATTGTGCTGTTTCTCAACGGTTGCGTTTATCTTTCCTTTTGGTATTCTCTAAATTAAATTCATTTTTTTCTGTATATATGTTTTGTGTGCGTTTAAAAAGGATATCCATATATTCATAAGTATTCCCCATTCGTCTTTTTGTGTGATACTTTTTTTTTGTAGAATATGCACTTTTATGTTGCGTGGGTGGGTGAGTGTGAGTGTGCTTCTTTCTTCTTTCTCAATGAATGTCAAATAAAAGTCATGTTCTTGGGTTCTATAGCATGCCCTCACAGGCAAAGGCATTCAAAGGTTAAACAGTGCAGAAGAACATTTAAGAGATCATTTACTTTTTGGCATAAGAATTTTCAGTTGCATGAGGTTGGAAGCATTCAAAAAGAAGCCAAGTATAGAAAAAGGGAAGCACCAAGTGCATTGTTATGCAGAGTAGATGACAAAGTGTATAGGAATTGCAATGATAATAAGGAAGGGGAGTTTTGTAAGCCCACGTGATACGAGAAAAAGTTATCAACATATAAGCAGCTTTAAAGAAAAAAATATATATTTATAGTAAAAAATGCTATGATCTAGTTATGAGTAAGGCTGAGGCTCAATATATCTACTCAAGCGATAAAGTCACATCGAATTTCTAGACTATTCTTCTTTCTTTTTACCGCGTGGCATTATTTGCGATTGAAATTCGACGTATGTCATCTTTTGACCAATTTTAATAGAGTCATGTTTCTCACTAATTACTCAAGCTCTATTTTTCTATTTTCACTATATAGCAACTAACTTCTTAAATTAAGAAAATGTGAACATCTCTTAACAAATCCAGCAACCACTCAACCAGGTATTTTAATTAACATTAATATTTGTTATTTGAATCTCAATCAACATGCGGTGAAGCAGTACCGAACAGCAGTCTCCAGTGTAAATCCGAAATAGTTGCAAGGGTTTCTACAAGTTGGTAGGCCACAAATAACATCGAAGTTTGCTTCATTCTGAGCCAAACAAACTCGTAAACCATGAGCCATAAAAAGAAAGTCCACATTCAGTCGAATTAAAGTTTAAGGAAAGTCGGTTTACCAGACTTTTTTCTGGCAGTGAAATTGCCTTCAGTAGAAGTTGATAGGCCTTTAAAGAATGACAAGTGTTTGTATTAGGCCACGAACTTTCGAACATCCACCCCCCCAAAAAATATGCATATAGTTTCATGTTTTTTTTTTTTTCAATTCTTCATCAAAGATCTTTCAACTACATCTATATATAGTCCATATGAACGTAAGACTGCTCACCCCGTGGCATCTACATCTAATTATTCCATATGAATATTAAGCTGGCCACCAACTTTTAGTTAGTCATCGACAAAGATTTTTATGCCAATACAATTGAAATCTGATATGTGATGCCAGAGCAGGCTAGCTATTTGAAATAAATAACTATATTGTTAAAATAAAACAATACGAATAACAAAGACAAATTTTGTTACAGTAATATTGTGGAGGAAGCTTCCTCAAATACGGAAGCAGTAATTTTCTGCATCGGAAGTCGAAAGATTTTCAATTTTGTATGCTAAACTTGTGATCTTAATATGCCACATTTTTTCTAAAGGATCATGCGCATGCATTATATTTTCTAGAAGAAAGTAATCTAGTGTTTTTTTTTTAATTATAAAATATGGTTAAACTTACATTTTTTATACTAGAACCACTAATCCCTTGAAAGTTCTCTCCTTCCGAAAACAATAACCGCCTCAAACAAACAAAAACGTATACGTAACCTTACAGGCTACTACAGTTTAGACTTGATTCTAATGATGACTTGATGGATTTTTGATAAAATTAATACAAAAGTTTTCAAATTAGTGTAGTTAATTACCGATAGATGGCACTCAGCCACTTAGTAAAAACAAAGGATCAGTATTAAAATTACTTCTTTGAATTTATAAGAAAAAATGTATCATTTATAATCAATATAAGTAAATTTATAAGTAAAATTACATAACTAATATAGGAAAAATCGCTCAGTAAAGCACTCGCTATAATTTAATTGTGGTTTTTGTTTTACCATGGATGGAGCTATTTTCTAAGGAGCCTTTCAGTTTCGACGTAAATAGCAATAATGACGTTAAAAGGTTTGTATCAATGTAGGCTACAATACCAAAGACAGGGATAGGAGAAAGTTTCACTTGTTAATATATTAATAGCGACCATACTTCCTAAAGTAATACAAACGAAGTATGATAGGCGGCGCTTACCATAAATATGTCACGTACGAAACAGAGGGGCAGAGTTATTTCAAATGTTTTTGTGTAACGACAACCGAAAATACGATGAATTCTAATGTAATTTAATAAACAAAATCAGGTTGTGTAAGATATATAATACAATTCCAATAAACTAAAATTCTAATTTTATGAAAATATTTCGTTTTCAGAAATCATAACACAAATCTATGCAACAGTTATAGACTGCTTAATTATCAAGAATAATTATGACAATAAATTTTATTAGGTGGCTGAATATGCACTGCAAATGACATCTATAGTTCATATATTTAATTAAAAATTTTTACAAGATTCAGTTGCCTGGATTGCCATTACATCTATACTGAAGTGAATTATATAAGATCTACAGTTGAAATATTACCATCGGTGTGGTTATAAAAACCATTAAGTATTTCGTTACGTTTCAAATAGATGTGAAAATTGGGTTTTAAAGACACTTTTTTTTATTTTTATGCTTTCAGCTGCTTCTATAAAATACTGAAAATATAATGACGTTATTTTGCATTCCAGGTGGTGATATGTAGTTATTTGTATTTCAATGCAAATCACATTTATTGGGAAAACTCGCGCGCCACCTATTGCATAAAAATTGTATCAACCTACAAATTACCCCGCACTTGAACACAACATCCTGCCAAATTTTCAACGCAATTGAAAGAAAAGGAGGAAAAGGAGATTTAAAGAGGAACACACATTGACTATTTGTAGAGGTTTAAGTTTGGTCTATAAATTCGCATTTGTAGTATTAATCATAAGACCAAGTGTTGCTGAAATAATTCTAGGCCAATATAATAACCTAAGCAGTTAAGTTTTCCCTGTACTATGGCTTTAAAAGGGGGATCATATTCCTCTAAAAATTCGGGTTTTCTTTAAAAATTTGTTATGAAAAAAGGCAGCTGTTACTTTTCGACCAAGAGACAAGATGTCTATACGAAACAGCTATGGCAATATGCTGTTTTTATTTACAGGTCCCGTTCTTGAAAACGCAAATGCCATTTATGTTTGTACTGCACTGACCTCTTTTCTGCTTACGAATAACATTACATGAATTAATCAAACACATTAATTTTTGTAAGTGGAGTGGAAAATTTTATCCAAATAACTGGGTAAAGTTTTTGATATTACTAACTTTTAATTACTCAATTCATAAATTATTATATCGATGATTTCAAAAAGAGGAATGTTAGAAATAAGTCCCCTAATTTCATGATATGTCCAAGGGTTTGACAAGAAAGAATGATTCTGGTCATTTTAGAGTAAGAGGTATAATCTTATTGAAGATATCACGCATTTCATTTGGCTTTCACATGTTTAATTAAAATTAAAGTCTATCTTTAAATACATAAAATAAGTTTATTCATCATTCGAAACTCTTAAAGAAATGACAACTGGCACTCCATACAGCAACTTTATGACCTACAATTAAATTGACTAAATACAGTTCTCTATGCCAAAAATAGATTTTATCACCTTCAATACGCTTAAGTATTCTGTCTGGCATATACAACTGTTTTTTTTTTTTTAATTTATCTTAGCAGCAATTCGGCATTAATAAAACATTTTCCTGAGCTTGTATTTCAATTGAAATCTTTAAATTTGCGCACCATTCTTCCATAACATGTTGAAAGGATATTCAAGTGTCATTGGGGGTTCAACAAAATCTTAATATTTTTAATTATTCTGTGGCTACAAAATGACAGTAAAATTTAACTATCAGACAATGTGATGTCGTAATTAAGGCATCAATATTATATTAACAATAACACGACGTAAGCACTAACGACAATTTTCTGCCTGCGCTGAGGAGTATTCAAAACTGTAGACGCAAACAGATGCAGAGAAGTACATGGACACACACAAATTATGAATGTAAAAGTGCTGCCACAAATATTGTCACTCTGTTGTTTAATAAACGTTAATTACTTTGCTTTTGTTTGTATTGGTGTATAAAAGGGAAATAAGTGTTTTTGTGAGTATTTGTGTGCGTGTGGTAGGGCGTGCAAGTAAGTATCTGTGTTTGTCACTGAGTTGAAACTTTGAGGGACCGGTCTCAGAAGGTGGTTTTGTGTTTTGGGAAGATTTCAGTGTCGAAAAATTTGAAAAGTACGCTATTCCAGCAGCAGCTGTTGTTTAAGTGTTTTTTGCTGTACACAACAATCTTTGTTTGCTTTGAGGTTTATTAAATATTGTCAAAGGGGTTTCCCCTCCCCAAGACTTCCCGATTTGTCACTATATTTTGGAGAGCCCGGTCTTAACGATGAGGCGAAGAGAGTAGCAAATGGATGATGTCACTTACCTACCCCATATCGTGCAATTAGGTAAAGGGTAGGGACAGACAATTTACAGCTGCGTGAAGACAAATTGTTTCATTGTTATTATACTTGCTTTTTATGATGAAAATTAAATTTAATTATTGACAATTAAATAATAAAATTGTGAAATGTAGGAGCTGGCAAAGTAATCACTATTAAGACAAGGGGGGAAAAAATTGTGAGCGTTATAAAAATGTTAAGCGTGTGCAATTTCTGGCAATCTAGGGGAGATCGAATAGAAACAAGGGACCGTTTACGGAATAATACCTATATTTCTATATAAAATACCTGTTGTAAAAGCAATGCCACAGAACATGGTAAAAATTATATGCTAATATAGTAGTCATTCTTAGTGTATAGCTTTGTGTTGCTTATTGAATAGAAAGAGCTGCGATGACGAAGTCATCTGATTTAAAAATAGTGTAAGGAAATATGTTAAAAGATTGCTAAAGAAATAGAAGCTTACGTATAACCTTATTGACATGCTAATGTACCACGCACGACAGACATATATATACTCCGTTAAGAACATCAGTTGACTTTTGGACTGGGGTTCTGATATCATAAATACATTATCTTGAAGCTACCACCAAAACGAAGAGCGTGAGAATGCCTTTATGCAATAAGAAATAGACAAATGATGCCGAGATAAATCAACTTAATAAAGCTAGCTGGCCGATACAATATGTAGTAGGTAGTGCAGAAAATTCTGCAATTACTTGTTGAAAAACTTGTTGTGATTGACAATGGGTTACGTCTGAGTTGCAAATACTCTTCCTTCCTACGAGTATAATATATAAACAAAAAGTTAATAGAAACTAAAATGTCAGCAGCATTAAATGGAGGAAATTGATGTAAAACGTGCTAACACCATGAAAAACAAAAACTTTCATGTTTTTTTTACGGAGCAGAGATTCCAAAACAAGTACCCTGATGCATTGTGCAAAATGTAGAAAGTTAAAATGCAAAGAAATATACAGAGCTGGTCGCTTGGATGTTGAGAATTGTGTTGGAAAAACAGGAATAAAATGTGTTGTATTCGATTGCTTAGCGAAAGTAGTTAATTGTCGACCAGAAACTGTAGATTTTACTAGTAAAATTTATATATTAAGGAATTGCCTGAATTTCTCTGTTGACCATCAATTGCAGAAAAGCGTGCAAACAAGTAAATAGATAAACCATCGAAACCCTAGATAAATTTATATGTATCAATATCTGATTGAGATATAACTTCGGTTAGTTTTTAGTTATGGCTTACTATAAAAAGCATTTCAATTGATCAACCATAGGGGGCGCTCGTGTCACGTCAATAAAATTGGTTTTCGTATGAGTTACAAAGTATACTTGACAAAATCCTTTTATACCAACATTAACGATATTTCCAGGAAACTTAGGACAATCATTTTATGCAAACTAAAAACTGAAACAAAAATAACAAGATATTAGGTCTAAGTATGTCTACATAGTAAAGTGTAATATTAAAACAAGTGGATAGCGGACAAAACTACAACCAGTCGAATATTTCCAATATATTCATATACCTCTAAAAAGGACTCGGTTACACAGAGTACCAGTGTCCTATTGGTAAAACTTTCTTTTCTTTTTTCCCCAAGTACTGACCTTGCTTTTCAGTAAAAAAATCTTTTGAAATATACATTTAGTACTTTTCAATTGCTACGTCTGCAATGTCAGCGGTGCCATTAAAAAGTGTATGAACAGGTCGCTTCCTATACCTGTAATTTTCCACTTTATAATGTTTTTTAATTAAAGAACATATGCTAAAAAGTTTATGGAAATGTTGAAAAAGTCTAACTTTTCCTGCGATGGTAATTGTTGCATTGGACAAATCTTTTTCCTACTATTCGTAGGAAAAATAGATGTATTAAAATCTCCTCCTTCTCGTTGATAAGACAAACTATTTGGTTAAAAATTATTATTATTTTTTTTTTTTTTTTTGCTTTTTAATAATCATACCTACAATTACGGTGGCTGCGATGGCTCCTTTCTCTTAATGAAAATATTACATATTTGAAATTTTCCTAGAGACGATTTCAGCCCACTAATGCCCAAGTTAAGTGCTACTAGACCAATCTCGCCTATAATGTTTGTTATTCATCGCCATATGAATAAGCATACCAAAAATTGATATAGTTTTCATACATAACGCGTAGACTGGGTATATCGAAATTTGGTATTATTTCAGTATTTGCAATAACTACGTCCTTAGATAAAAAGACGTTGTAGACGTTGTAGATGTGGAATCAATCTATCTGCCTATCTGATCATGGAAATCTAATCGATCCTTCGGTATCTCGGTAATAGAACATCTGTTTACGCTCTACGAATAGAAGCTATAACATATAACTGACTACAGAATCTAAATAATTAAGTAACAATCTCTAATCCATTAGGCAACTTTTCATTATGCATACTCTTATTTGCATTCCCCATTTAAATACCAAACCAGGGTATTAATTTAATAACCGCTTAATCATTTGATCTTAACCTCATTTGAAATTCATTAGAACTTTCGAAAATCGTAATAAAATTTTACCACAGAAACTGATTACCCTCTTTTACGTAATGATGCTTTTGTTGTTCGACACATACTTAATCTGTAGCTTTATTGCTAGTACTCTAAAGAGCAAAGCAACCAAAAATGAAAAACTCAGCAAAAATGTGAACATCCTAAAACTCAGACTGCCATGAAAGTTCCAGAGTTTTATCACTGATTTCCGTATAAAGTCCCTATTTTTACTCTACTCTTCTCCAAAAACCGTAATGTCTTAATGTGTGGTTTTTCCTCTTTTCGGTTTGTTTTCATATTGATTTTACGTAAAATAGGAGAAAGGTCGCAAAAACAAAGGACTCTATGCTTATTATCGCTAACACGAAAGTATGTGCTTTG
>JAHXMU010000145.1:1980342-1991434 GCA_019455685.1 Philornis downsi | reverse complement strand
AAAAAAAAAAAAAAGAAATCAACAAAAACGAATGAAAACAACTAAAATCGTCAGCCAAATATTACATCTACATTTACATGTATGTGAGCGTGCTGTGTCTTGGCTTTGACATAAATGAGAGTTGCATGTTTTTCGACCACAACCATTAAGGATAAGAATTGTTAAAATAATGTCCTGTGCTAAGATCCATGTATGTCAATAATGAATATTGCTTTTCTTTCGAAGGATATCAACCGAGTTTGCATACAGTTAAGCTTAGGAAATGGCATGTTTAGTGACAGTTTTAAAGACGAAACTTTAGCTATTAGTTTTTGAAATGCAAAATAGGCTACTCCTTGAAGCAAGCTATAGATTTGGAGTAAATGGTTTAGAACGGCAATCGGAAGTGAGAATTGGAAACACTTGGAGAGAGATTAAATTTAACGTAGTATTTGGGGTAAAAATAGAAATTTTTGTATGTAATTTAAATGCTGTAGTAAAATAACAACAAGAAAAAAGATTACTGTAAGAGCTGTGTGCGCTACTTAAGTTCATAAATCTCGCTAGTTGAGTAATTCTTAACACTGAGGCCGGCTTATGTTACGGTTGTGACATCTCTCCTTAATTTGGCTGCAGTTATTCCGTTGACAACATTTTCATATCGGCAATAAAAAACAAAAAAAACGATATAAAAGCTGCGTACTCTGATTTAGGAAATGCTAACTTAAGCTCACAAAACTCGCCGGTCATTTAATGTTAGTTTAGCAATTCCTAACACTAAGACCTTCTTATGAAATTTATTGCTTCGCTTCGCAGAAACCAACATTGTGGTTTAGTATGGCTCTGGTTATCCCTTTGAAAACAATCTCTTATCGGTATCAATAAATATTTCTATAAGAGCTGTGTACGCTGTTTTTGGAAATGCTAACTTAAATTCTCAAATCTCGCAAATCATTTAATGCTAGTTGAGCAATTCTTAATACGGAGGCCGGCAGTGGTTATCCCGTTGAGAGCATTTTCGTACCGGTGGGCAAAGCTTCTTAATTGTTCTTTGAAGTTATACATACTTAAGGTGACGATGATGTTCGAGAAGGGCGCTAACTAAGGGCGCTGAAGATGGTATTTTGGCGAATATCGAAATAGCTGTCCGTTCAACCAGCTGTGTCAATATATATGTAATCTATTCTGCGAATTTTTTGATTTATATTCTAAGCGATCTTGAAGTAGATTGAAAGCTAAATCTTATGAAATCAATGTGCGTCTGTGTGTTGGGTATGGGCGCCTATATCATTCGTCAGCAGGCAGTGAAGCAATATGACATTATTGACTTGATATCGGGGACAGCTTTTAGCGTAAAATTATTAAAGCCCTATGGGTTGCGCTTAGGTAACCACTTGCTATATTAATATTTTTTCATATAATATCTGCGTGCATATGAATAAATTTTTAGGCAAAGCACGCATATTTTCTGCCGCGTGACCAATCGTGGCGTGATGGTTGATACAGACAACTAGCATTCATATGATTGTGAGTTCCAGCCTTGATATTGAACGGAGGTGTCTTTGGTGTGCTAATGAACATTATTAGACAGTAAATCTTTATCAGTAAGCCTAAAAATAGAATGCACGTAAGCTCATTATGTGCGAGAAGCATTTCACATGTAATTTATTTACACCTGCCCCGAAATTGGTATTTTTGAAGGCAACCATTTGCCTCAAGTCACTTCATGGGTATTTTAAAAAACATTTTCTCAATCCAGCTGAAATTGTAATTATAAATTTTCAATTTATCATATGATTTCCAAATATAAATAATATACTTACTACCAGACGCCTTCGTGTATACTCCAAAAACGTGTCTACCTCAAAACAAGGCATTTTGTGTATTGTACGAACTCGTACTGTCATTTAACTTTAAATCATTTCTCGTGTTTTCCCTCTATAAATTTTTAATTGACACTCGAGTCAAGATAACAATCACACCAAAAGCGGCAAGAAGTTACAAAATACTAAATGTATATCATTCGTTTCCTTTCTCGTAAGACATTAAACGGGACAACTGGACTTCATTAAATATTACGACTTTCCCAAAAAAAGCACCGACCAGCTAATACAACAACTCAAAACAACAATGGCTTGGACTGGTGTTATTTATATTAAATTTTATTTATTACCACTTCATCGTGAACTGTTGTATTTGTTTATCATTTATCAAAATAGCAAAAAAGAGAACAGAAATAAGGGACAACACTGAGACCAATCGCTCGATAACGTTTGAAGGATCTATTAAGTTTTACTTTAACGAAGCGAACAAAAAAATAATTACGAAACTAAGTAAATATTGGATGTATATTCGCTGTCATTTTGCAGTAATTTTTCATTTATATCAAACAATTTTTCTAATTGAATTTTTTTTTTTCAACTCTACTCGCTGTGACCTCCTTCTGCTGCAAGGACTGTTTCATGCCAGCGACCACCTCCCTCGACTCTGTCACAAAATTCCGTTTGCATAAAATATTAGTAAGGATATCCACTCCAGAGTACTTACAAAATGCTTAATAATGAGTCCCCTGTTAATATTTTATAAAATGTTAAGGTGTGTCCGATCAAAAGGTGGGGAGCAAAGTGATGGCTCTGGCTGTTAACGATTAAGTACAGAAATGTTGCACAAAACAGACAGGTCGGTGTTTGTAAGATTGTTTGCATGTGGTTGTACAATCCTTTTATTGATTTTAATGTCGAAAATTGTTATTGTTTATTATTGCTGGTTCTTTTGTTTACCCCTCGTGCGGTTTATTCTGACCAATACAGGCGCACAATATGGAAATGTTGATGTAGCGCAAGATAAGATCGAAAATTGCATTGTTGTTGCATTTGTAGCTATTGTATTGCTGTTGCTGCTGGTTATTGTTAATGGAAATGTTATTGCTTTCATAAGCATACAGTTCAAACGCCCACGTATATTATTAACAATTTTAGTTGTTGTGGTTATTATGCCACTACGCGATAATGGTATTGTTAAGGATAATGCAGCCACCGCCACCGCCACCGTCACCGCCAAACATCATCGCCATTACTACGGCTATCAAAGATTAAACTTTGGGTATTGGCTGTAATTTGTAATTCGATGAAATGTAAACACACTTCTGAGATTGCCTTGAAGTAAAGCAAGAGCTTATAATTTGTAACCCGGGGAAAGCAAGCATACTTTTAGGATTGATTTGATTTAAGGAAAATAAACCACAGAGCGTAATATTTTGAAAGTAACTGAAATCGATGCGTACCCTAAGGGAGAACAGTAAAAGTAACAAGCATTGTTAAATTTCAGCACAAAGTTTATAGTTTAGTATTACAAAGGCTCTGTTGTATTTTCTAATTAAGCAAAGAACGCCATCGCAAAGGCTTAATTATGTAGAAGTTGGTAGTATTTTTGAGTGGTCCATTCTGGTTTTTAGCAGGACTCGAAAATTGAGAAATAAAATATATTGGCAAATTTTATTTTAATGTTTTCATCCTGAAATAAAAAAAATGTCCCCAGTCTAAACAGTAAAATATTAATATTAGATATCCTAAATGGAAGGGGAAAATGTTTTTATGCTCAACCAGCCAATAAATTTTTACTTTTTGATACACTGAACGGAATCTAACGTTCAATAGTGCTGGATTTCAATTGCAATTTGAGACGCTATCCATATTCCGAACTTTCGTTAGCTCCCAATTTCTGCTAACTTGTAGGCTTTGAACAATGAGAAGTCTTCGAAAATAGCTTTGAATGGGTAGAAAACTGTTTTTCCCAGCTAGAAGAATTCTTTCCAATTTAAGCTCCCTGACTAAACAACTATAATCTTTGCAGGATTTTGAAAGCTGTCCTCGAATTCTAATGTATGTCGAGTATCCAATGGTAATGGCATCGGAAATCCCTCTAGCCTCTAGCTAGTAGCCAAAGTAACATAGTTCGAACTGAAATTTTGCCAAGTCCCTTATCTCTCAAATAATGAATAAATAAGGAAACGGAATATCTCACGCCGATTCGTACGCATCATTAGGCTGACAGAAACAATGGCCACGACATCTAGTAATCCGTTGCACAGCAACACGTCCGATAACGTATTTAAATTGATGTCCGTTGATGTCCCCGTCCTTGGCCTGAAAATATGCACTGATACTATGAAGAATTCTTGATTGAATTTAAGGAAAAGTGCGCTGCATACTTGACGAAGATATAGCGAATTATAAAGTGTGATGCAAGGGGGTGACACAAAGAGAAAAAAGGGGGAGACAGAACGCCTTTTTAAATAGGGGAAAAGGTTGTGGAAAGACTGAAAGAGTGAGGATATATATAGAAATAGAGGTAGAGGTAAAGCCCGAAATTTACACCAAAAGATAAAAGGTGAAGATTATGACAGGGCTTGCTTTACTATACGAACAATAATGAAAATTTCTAGGCTGATAATCAGAGTGTGCTGCAAATAGAGAGAAGGAGAGAGGGAGAGTGCAACAGGTTGACAATAAGCATTCACTGGCTCCTAAACATAATTTGGCTGAACCAATGCCGGCCTTAAGATTGCAATCTAATCGTATTATGTCGTTTCTTTAAAAAGAAGTGATGGAAGTGCTCCTGTCAAATATCGCGGAATCGGTCTTTTATCCATCGATTGTGTAATGTGGAAGACGAAAGCTTGGTTTATTAAAGACTAACAAATTTAACTAACCAAACCTTATAAGTTATGGCTTCAGATCTGGTAAACCGACGACAACTGACTAAATATTCACACTGTCACAAATTCTTCAGATCTTAAACGACCTGAGATCTAAAAGCTTTTTACCAAGCGATGACGAAATGTTGATGAAATATTGCTAAAACTTTACCAAGTTTTGAAAGTGTTAAAAGTGCTGAGAAGTGGCGACAAATTTAAACTAATTGATTTACACAATGATTTCAGACACTGTGCGGTCTGAAACTTTTGTTGAGTGATGGATTTTGTCTAGAAGACAGAATAGTGTTGCTTGCAATTATTGTTAAGTTTTTCAGCGTTAACTTACTTTACGATCGACCATATGATGGTGATCGTAATGAAATATCAGAGAGCTTTTCCCTTTATTCAGTGTAGTATCGGTCAGATACGATAGTTAATATTGTTTTGAATGTTGTAATTCGAACTCCGAACCATGTCCAGACTTTAAAAGGAAGATGCCCCTAACTCCGTACATTAAACTATAAACTTATGGAATATATAAACCTTTCTCCGTTCCAACGATGTGACGAAATATAATTTCTTAAGTGAAAATATATGATATATGTTAGTTAATCCGCCTAGAAGTGTGCATCTATAATTTAAGGTTATATATCGGTATGACACGTTTATGGTGCGCTGCAATCGGCTTGGAGTTGGTTATTTTTAAAAGAGCTTTATACTATGAAAAGATTTTGGTCTTTTGCTTAATTAAAAATCATAATCTTTCCAGATTATCATTGTCAATATTACCTACGACAACAAAAATGAGGCTCTAATTTGGTCAATCAGTTAAAGGCGCACATTTACAGAAATTTTTTGAGTTATTGTCATAATTGTGGTTGCAAGCAATTGTTGTGTATTTCACACCAATTATTGACGTTTTAACATTTTCTTGAAAATTTCCAATTCGCCCACACATTTTATTTTTGTTTTATTTTTTATTTTGTCAAATTTTTATAACTTCTTTGTAACGATCTTTCCACAAAGAAGTAGCAGAAACACACAATAAAAACTTTCTCTCAATGTGAACTGGCAATTACGACTTTTGTCAAATGATGACCTTAATTTTTCTCTCCTAACAAAATTTGAAGATGGCAGCACAAATTCTGTCTGCTCCCATTTGATTAAAGAAAGAAAAAACAAGTATAAAAAACCAAATCACTAATCCTTGTTATTTAGACCAAAAATGAAGAAAACTTTTTAATGAAATAAAAGGCACATCATTATATTTTCTTTTCTTTGCATTTCTTTTTCGAACATTGTCACATCGAATGCGATTGGGCAACGGCCCATAAGTGTAAGCCAATGGGTGTTGTTCTGAGCGCCTAAAAGTAAACTTTTGTTCAAAATCCGCCTTAGTCGGCAGAATGTGAGGACAAAAAGTAGCACCAAATACCCTTAATCAGCTTAAATTCACACGTATTGATTGAATTCCCATTCAGTTTTTACAGCTCGTCCGCTTTTTTTTAATGTTACGTCTTCCATCCTCTTTGTTTGCCGCTCATCCCACATGATCTGGCTCACCCCTATTATTCGATGGCCCCCAAGAAACACCCCACGGCTCATGTTCAATATTCCAGCAACAAAGCTAAATACACTTGATTCATTCTGAAGTCATTCTTTGGTTTACTGACAATAATGAAAAGGTGGAGAGAAGAGATTGGCAGAAAGAGGGACGGTGAACAAGTTCACAAGTATTTAATATAGAGGGTTGTAATCCCAGCAATTGAGTAATGAAAGAACATTGAAGGCAATAAGTATGCAGGGTGTCATGGATAATAGCAAATGAACTATTTTGTATAGTAGAAGAAAAGGGTCTTATGTCTTAAAAGAAAAACATACATATGTTAAGAATGTAACCATTCAGTGAGTCAAAAATGGAGTTTCATATGAATCCACTGAATGGCAAAACAATTTTAAGTTTCTTTTAAATAAAAACTTTTAAGTGCTAATTCGATAATTTTATAATTTTCTATATCTTGCTGCAATTTTTAGATACTCTATATCGGCCTATCGCGAAAGCTGCTAAATGTTGCACGCATTGTGAAATCCTTTTGGTCTCAAGCATGTATAAAAGTTCGATGTGGTTTGCACCTCTACATTATCGATTAGCGGGCATCGTTAAATATCACTGCAATTTTTGGTGCAATTTAAATAATTTGAGTGATTTATCTATGTTTTTACTGTACCTGTTAAAATATGGTGGAAAGAATGATGTTGCCCTATATTCCTTTTATCTTTTCAAACAGTATTTGCTCTCTCATATTTTCAGGTATTAATGAAATTATGTTTGGCATAAACATATATGGAGGACTCAAGAGCTTAGTATTTTTCCACATTGTCGTCTATCATTCAAAAGCTTTAGAAACGTCTCAGATTAAAAAACATTGCACATATTGTTTCGATTGTTTCCGTTACCTGTTGCCCACTCATTCCTTAAACTCACATTTTCCCAAAGCTCACTTACAAATTCTTAAATAAAATCACTTTTCTCAAATAGTCTATTGGCATTAGAAGTCATTCTTCTTTTTAATTAATACTTAATGAAATTCTTAAGCATTTTAGAAATTTAATTTACATTTAAATTAATAAATCTTAATACATATTCCTGTTTCTCGCGTCCTATCCTACAATGCGTTTGTATAACCTTTATACTATTTACACTTCTGCATATTTTTAGGCTATTTGGTATTGATTAAAAATTTGAAATATTTCCCAAGCGTTACTCTAGCTTTTCGCCCTGGTCTTCTTTCAAATGCCGTAGCTCTATTTTCGGACAAATATTGCGTGCTCAAAGGTGTTTAGTAAAGCCTGACAAAGTAACTGAGAAGCAATTTGTTATTCCAATTTCCTTTTTTGTCCTCCGTTGTTGTTGCCTCCGCTACTATACCTTTAAAAATAATTCTAAACGGAAACGGAAACGCACAATTTATTGTAAAATGTATCACATTAAATTGTTACAAATATGTTGCCTACACTAATAAACACACATCTACACACACATACACCTACATATACACCTCGAACAAAAGGGAGGTGATGGTGGCATACTTTTAGGAGTTTAATGTCTTTTTTTTCATTATAAGGCCTTTGTATTATAAATGATGGCTTGGTCGAAGTGCTGGGGGTTTCGCATAGAAACTTGAAAGAGAATGGCAACACCATATCATCATTAGAGTTTGTATTGTTACAAAATATCATTAAAGCAACAAAAATCAAAAGATTTGACTAAAACGACGACACAAAAACTCAAAGCTAAATGAAATGAGATATTGTTCAGCAGCAGTTTTTGCTTTCCATTCACTTGGCATAGATAAACGGAAAAGGAAATTGCAATTTGGTTTTATTGTAAAAACTACGAGAGCGGGAAGTCGGGGGAAACAACCAAGAAATTATAAAGTTATAAAGCCTTAAAGAAATGTACTTAAATCCCATTTATTTATATGTCTATAATTATTGCGAGTGATTTATTATGATCGTAATGGCACAGCCTATAAATATGCTGTATAAAATGTTAATGATATCGTGGCGGGTAATAATATGCTCATGAAGACGAGTCAAATGTGGTTAAAGGAGGCAGATGATGTTATAAATTACAAGAAGAGATAAACAGCAATTTCAGAGTCCTTGCTTAATTGTTCTGCGTTGAGAATTGATACTAAGTAAGCAATGAACGAAGAGCAAGCATATGCAGCTTTTGTCGATATTGGTGTCGAGAAGCACCTTAGAAAGTCTTGAAGATAAATGGGATCCCTTATCAAGAGGGGTATCGATTTAGCTTCCTCCACGACCTCTACCGAATTTAGCTAGACAATATATTTGTAAAATATTCATATAGCCCTCACTTTCTTGCACTTTCCTTTATCAAAAGATGAAATACACTCAACATCTGGTGTCAGATGGTTAAGTGATTTTAAATAAAAATTTCATTAGGTCATTTCGAAACAGCGGCTTTCAACTTGCTCGCTTAATGTTTATTTCTAGTGAAACTATCAGCCTCCAGCCTCCGATTATAACTGATTAGTGACATTTTTTAATAAGGAAGTTTAACTGAGAAAAATTTAATTTTTGTTCATTTACAATTTTGTTATTTAAATTTCTTACTTTAATCATTAGATGCAAAAATTATGCCTACTTAATTACCTTCAAACATTGTTTACGACTAATTGCCTGTTATTGAGGATTTCATATGCAAAAATGTTTTTAAATGAAGAATTTTGATTTGGAAAATTATAAATATTTCATTCAGTCTTAGCTGTGGAAGGATACTTGTTTTTAATTTGCCTCAAATAGTTAGTCAATAGTTTATCTTTTGACAAACTATGTTTAATAAGATTTTAAGTCGATTGAGAAAGGTCTATCCGTGTTTCCAGCAGTCTGATAGGAGTGACAACTGTCGTAAATCGTCATGATAGTTCTTAGAACTTGGCATAGTGTAATACATATAATAATGTGGAATCATATTGAAAATGAACCATATTGAGCCGTAAAGTTTAACCCGTAATTTCCTATTGGCAGGCTGCCAAGTCACACATTTTTCGATTGCATAGCTTTAATGCATGACAAAATTTGAAAAACTTAACTGCGATATTACAAATTACAACAAATTTCCAAATTTAACCCATATATTCCTAAGTTCATGTCTTTCATCCAATTCTATTAAATGCAATTCATTTAGTTCTGAGGGCATTGTCACGGTCCTTGTTTTCCTTGTAGTGCGTATTCGAAGCCTTCACTTGACTATAATTTCCTTCTGTTATTATACTTTGATTCTGAACACGTTTGAATTCTTATAGAAACAGAGTAAAATCAACCTTAATTAACCATTATCTATAAAATTAGCGTGAATATCTTAACTAAGTTCTCACACAAACACTTTCTCTATCATTTTCAAACAAAAGCCTACTTTTAGGAGCCCTCTTACTCATGTTCCAAATATAGAAAATGTTGTAATCTCTCGCTGTCTAAACTATTTTTGGAGAAACTTGGAAAAATAAAAATTTTTTTATGGTCCAATGTATGACTTAAGGTAGGCAATTTTTGAAGAAGTTGCTGACACATTTCTGGTGTTCTTGATTAGATTATGATATGCTTTAAGGCGCTCACACAAAACTGTGCCTGGTATTCATTTCTTCGTTTTATTTCGATTTCGATTAATCTTATTTTTACTTTATTGCCTCTGTGTGTGTGTGTATGCTCGATGTTGTTTAGCTATTTTCATTGTTCATTGATTTTCAATTTGATACATGTCTATAATAAACGAAAACAACACTGGCCTATAGATAAAAAGTTTTACATGTATTATGGTATGTGTGAATATACATGTAGAAATATAGCTCGATAGACAGCTTGGGTTTCCCTCTCTTATAAACGATTGAGTGTGTTAGTTAAGTATGAAATGAATGAATATATGACTGATTGAATGAGTTTATATATTGATCAAATGCAAGAGTTTGGATAAGTATTTACTTACAGGGGTTGAGGTTGAGGCTTACAAGTTAGACAAGTATATAGACAACCAACAGAAACTGTTTTACTATGGTGGCAATGGGGGTTCTAATAGGTATTAATGGTTCATAGAACTAAGTAAGCATATTAAGGGCCATCTTGTGTGTTATAAAACTGCATTGTTTTCGTTCAATCGTACATTGTTATCATTAAACATTTAACAAATTGTTGCCAGCCCCGCAGCGTAGAAAGCAAAAATAAAAGTGTGCGGGACAAAATAATCAATTTGTTGGTGCTATGAGACAGTACAATTGTTGTTGTTTAATTTAAAATTAGCATTTGTTTTTTTTTACAAAGCTGTATGTTGCTATTTATCTGCCTGATATTTACATATAATTTAAACTTTGTAACGCCTACAAATAACTCTAGTTCACCTAATAACCTTCATTTGTATGCATCCGAAGGATGGTTTTTATCTCCAACATCCGGGAAAGTTAATTTTGCTAAAAAAAAAAGGAAAAGTAAGCGACGAAAAACCAACGAACCAGCACAAAAACAAACACGTACATTTCTTGTTACTTCAACGAAACGTACGAGACAGAGCTGAAATTTATCAGGGTATATTTATTTGCTTTTCACTCTCTACATTTGTGTCTTTCTCTGATGTCATATCTAACAAAATATAAGCGTTAATGAACTTTGTCTTTGCCCAGATAACTTAGAGTTCATATGTGGTAACATTTGATGTTAACATTAAACACGTCTGTATGCCATTGTGAGGAAAGGTTGAAGTTCCAAGGTGTAATATGGTTGAATCATTGTTGGCTTGGCATTATGTTGGAGCTGTCTTGGGATGAAATTTATATAATTTATCATTACAGGTGATATGTATAAGCAATTTTTTATAATGTTGATTTTTAATCTTTAGCA
>JAHXMU010000145.1:1932316-1980332 GCA_019455685.1 Philornis downsi | reverse complement strand
CTTATATATGTATGTATGTACTCTCATATACATTCACAATACATCATCTAGGTGAGAACAAATGCACAAGAGTATGCGAAACGACCAGAAAAAGTTGTTTAAAAGGATATATATTTTGACGTTCTAAGGATTTACTTACATTTAGAGTAAACAACAGGGCAAAAAAAAAAAAAAAAAAAAAAAACGAAACGTCATATGTTAACATAACCGAAAGACAGGAAAATAAAACTAATATTAGGAATAATAATGAAAATGAAAACAAATTTCCAAAGTATGGCCATAAGCTCACATATACATATACATCATTTGTGCAAGTAAACGTAGGCTTTATTTATAGTCATGGACAAGAATACAGACACATACATATACGTATTCACATCAAAGGCAAAATGCATGTTAAGCTTGTAGTCTTATCTATAACATATGGTCAATTTTTAAACTATTTGTTAAAAGAAACCTAATGGTAATAAAATCTAAATCATTTCCCTTATGAAGCTTATGTAGTGAGGTTATTAAAATTATGAATTAAAGAATTTCTTAAACCAGGTTACGTCCTTCAATTGCTGTCGAACTTATCTTTTGATTTTGAAAAAAGAAGAATAAAAAAAACACAACGACGAGGGATAACAAAAATTTCAATGAAGCACTTATCCCCAAAGTAACATAGAATTATGCCTAAAAGTATGCTGTATATGTCATTTCAACAATTTAATTATTGGTATTATGATAGATCTTGCTTTCATACCCTGTACTTTAGCACGATATATTCACATTCTATTTATAACGACTAGAAATATTCATCTTATATCTCATAAAGTATATGCAGTACATTCTTGAACGTCAGAAAATCTATGCTATTCTACATGGCGAAGGCAAGTTAAAGAGCGAACTGATTGAGCTAGCTCCTAAGAGTTCAAAAGTTTAATCGAAAATATTTCATTGCAATAACCAGATTAGTCACATTACACAGAAAAACCTTGATAATAGAAGACAGAGTGCATCTCTAAAAACGAAAATTTTTGAAATAATTCTAAAAAAAAAAACACAACAAAAGTCGGGGGGAGGTGTTAGATGCGGAAAAATGTCACAAGTCACACATTTTTTTCAAGCAACCGCAGAAACTATGAGCACTAAAAAAACACGCACACACACACACACATCTTTACTACAAAACAAAAAAATGGATAAAAAAGGTGTTTAGGACAAGCCAATTTATCTAGCAATGAATTTAAACATCCACAAGGATACTATAAATCGCAGGTGTCACAAGCTGATAAATTTGGTCTAGGAGAATAAAACCTGTCGTTATGAAGACTTAACTACTAGAAAATGGCAACATTTTTAAAAATTTTCAGAAATGTTGGCATCTATTCCTTAGTTCAAAGCAAAAAATCTGTGGCAGGTTTCTGCCCATATATTTTCCTTAAAAAATTTACCTATTTTTCAAAATTTAATTTTATTCCTGTAACTCCTAATATGAAGATTGGAGAGAACAGCATTTTTGTTCATTTTTTGGTCTCTAATTTGTGATGCAGTTTGAGAAAATCGTCCGACTAAGCGCGCACCTTCTCTCGGAGTTTAAGGCACGTCCACTTATGTAACCACAAATCGACCCATCGTTTACAATAGCACAGACAGCATGCGCTACAAATGACAAGGACTAAATTGCCTTCAAGAAAATGGGCCTTTTCTGATTAATCTTTAACTTAAGATCATTCATTCGTTAAGTAAACAAAAATGTACAGCGGTAACTAATAAATACCGGAAGATGCAATTCCGTTTCAGACATTTTTTAATGGCGCCGTTCTGAAAGTGGGGATGGTTATTCGAAGAACCTACAAATTTATGTGTGTGTTTATTGGGAACCGATGCTATTTGTAACAGAGCCTTTTAACCGCGTCCATGGCGAGTTGATCTATCACCCTTCTCAATGAGAACTACAATCTATAGTGGAGAGTACATATGCGTTGGTCCGGTCTAAGTTTTGGTACCAGTTCGACTACAAATGAGAGGTAGAAACAACATATAATGTGATCACTATTCTTATATTAGGCGACCACTTACAAAATAAAACACATCGCTTGGATGAGATATGGAAAAGCTTTTCACATCCAGCGAGATTTCAACGGGAACTGCAGTTTAATGATGATTCTAACGACAGTTTGAGAAGCATTTGCTAGACTTGCCAACTACTCAACTGCTCGAGGTATTCATCAGATATATCCAGGTGACCACCACTCAAATAATGATATGTGTTTATATCGGAAATCGAACGCCTGATTATATGCGTGATAGTCAATTTTCTATACATTGGAAAACGATATCAATATTTGTGAAAAATTAAAAAATGTCTGAAATCAATTTTGGCGGGGTAGCAAAGTAAACTAGCAATTTGCAAATACTTTTCATATATTCTGCAGGACAGAGGAGAGAAGAATTGTTAATTTTACTTAGTGAAATTATGCTGAACTACACAAGGACCATTATAACTACATAACTACAATGAATCTTAGATTTGAAATGTCGCAATTTAAAATCTACAAAGTGTTGCTAAAAACACCGGAATGATGGCTGTCCAAAGGCAAATAATGAGACTGTAATAAGATTTATAGCGATCCAAAATAGCTAGCATATGTTTAGGCGATATTGTTTTTCTATCTGTAGATTCAAACGAATGCCGTACATCGCGTCGGCGTGCGAAGTCAAATCTTTTCTTAAAAATACATACAACTACGTGTCGTGGAGAAGTTCTATTCTTTCAGGACGATTCTATTTGAATCAGGACGTTTGGATTTTCGGTTACATTCCCGCGCAGAGCAGCGAATTTTTTCGACGCGGTTGGTTTAACAGCCATTGATTCTGTCTGTTTGAATTTTTGGAAAAAAAATATATATACCTATATACTCGTATATATATATATATATCCAACTACGTTTTGCCTTTTAACCAAAGAGGTCAATGCCTTTTATTTTAAACGCCAGTAATCATGAAGGGCTCCATCAGCTTCAACGATTAATTTGATTTCCTCGGTAGAAATTGCAAAAAACTAAATTTGACAAATGTGAGAACAGAAGACTACAATCAACAATCGTTTAAATCTTACATAAACATAATATCGATCTGCCTTATTGGAATATCCTTCATAGGCAGCCACAGTTAATTTGTTAATAGTCGAGAAATTGAAAATAAAACGTAAATAATTGAATATTTTCTGGGTTATTCGAATAACACAACCTTATTTGTCATAATTGTTTTATGTTATATTATGATTGGTATCATTATCTCACTTTTGTGCACTAATCACGAATAGTACGCAAGAAACATTTTGAATTTGTCCGTAATTCTTTTTCCGGGCAATTATAAACTATTTGTACAAATGTAATTTAGCAAATAATTATATATTATTAAACATTCGCACATGGTGGGAACGCCTCTAAGTAGATTGTTCAATAATAAATATTTGATATTCATTGCTTGCATATTAAAAGGAAATGGAAAGGCACGATCACGATCAGCATTTATATAAATCAAAAAAGAAACTGCAGAAATTTATAGTAATTCAGATTATAGTAGTGTTTTCTAGATATTTTTTAGATGCTTTTAGCTTGAAAATTAAAGAGTTAATTATTTGTCTGGTCTATTATTGCTCGATTAGCTAAATATTGATCATTTGTGACTTGATTTCAATCGGAGATTTCTAAATTAACTAACAAGTACATAAATTACTGCAAACAATCGCTATAACTTTGGAATTGTACAGGTCACGAATGAGAGGAACATTTCTGTATTCACTTACAATTCCATCTATCAGTTTTGTCTTGGCTCCATCCACCAAATGAAAAATCTCTTCATATTTTGACTGTTTTTCCAAATAACACATAGCTAAGATCGATCACATATATTGTAGCATGTTTTATAAATAACAGATTACTCTATAAGTCATCAGAGGACCGAAGTGCTTGAAGAGTTAAAAAACAATCATATCATGATTTTAGGTCCTTAATATTTTCACTGCTGTATTACAGAGCTTATAGCAAATTTGCTACCTAAAGTATTCTATATTGAGGACTTATTGTCTAATTTATTTATCTATTAGCAATTTCATAAACCGTCCAAAGTTAATCAAGACGAAATTCCTTGTATTCCCAACAATGGTTAATAATAAAATACAAACATATTACAATTGCAAAACGAAAAAAATGTAATTTTACTTTATACAGTCATTCAGACCGGCATTCATTCATTGCTCTTAGCCATACGGGGTTACATGTGTATTGGCCATATGTGTGGTTCTGAAAGCATTACGGCCATTTGATGATGATTGACTTCTATAGGTTTCATCGCATCTTTTATTCCTACTGCTATTCTTTTTTTTTGCTTGTTATTTATGGTCTAATAACGATTTTATATTATACATTTCTCGTACTTTTTATCAACATTTTAGGAGCTTCTTCCCTTTATTGTTCGTCCAATGTACGTATGTATAAACGCTTGGCTATGGCTTCGTTATTTTTCCTCCTCTGACGCACACACAAATACATATCCTTCCGCTTTGTGGGTTATGACAAGAAAGCACTTACACGCTGGGGACACAGCAACGTCTTAAGCCTCCAATGTAAAACAATACGAACAAAAACATGTTTAGTATTTGTTCAAAAACGACGTCATTACTACTGCCATACTAATAAGCTTTTGTATCGGATAGGTGTGTGAGTGTGTACATACATGAACTTAGATTCATATGAGAATGTATGTGTGTAGTAGTAGTGTGGTATTATAGTGTAATACTAAAAAGGTTAAGGAAATTGTTAAGAGTATTGATGACGTTAAATATCAGCGTTATTGTGAGTAATTGAAAAGCGATATTGTTCAACAAATTGAAAGTCTGTATGTAGGGATGAACCAGCTAATGTATAATACATACATACAGAGGGAGGAAATACATCTATACAAAAATATAAAACTTCATTGTGTCAACGTTAGTAAATGGTTATTGTCGTGGTGGGCTTCAATGTACATATGCAACCACCAATTGGTACAGGGGTGGGTAATCGAGTCTCTGGGGCACGAAAATCGGGTGCTTTGTTAAATTTATGGGGGTCTTAAAACAAATGAATTTGATTAAAGCTAATACAAATTATACAGCATACGTTATAGGCCGCAATTAAATGTTAGTTCGCTTATAAATATAGTATACTTTTAGGATTTGAAGATAAAAAACAGCGTAATATAACTTTAGGACAAAGTTATAGTGTTTGCAATGCAAATGATGTTTATGATAATTCGTTGAATTCGAAGAATGAACAATTGTGTAAATATATCAAATAAGCGAAATAAATTCAAAACCAAATTTAGTAAGGTTTGATTTTTGCATTTTGGTTCCAACAGACAGAACTAGTCGTCTGGAGTACAACAAAGTATATTTCTGAATATAGAAACAATTTGAGTCCTTTTAAGCATTTCCGTCCGTCCTTTCACTAGTTTCTCGAACGTATGGTAGAGACCGATTTCATTCACCTACGAGGCTGAAATTTTGCTTGAAACTACTTTATAATCATAAGCAGGTTAAGTTCTTATTTGGGCTATATTATTTCAGAGAAATTAAACCCGGCTCAGATAAATACACCCACCTTAGCAGATTTCTAATTGGTTTAATTATTTAAGAGCGTAGTGGTCGAAATAATTGAGGTCGATAAATGCGGGAAGGAATCATATTCGTTGAAAAGACTTTAATAAAAGTGCCCTAACCATGGATGAAAAGCGTGATATGTAGTGCAAAGATACGTTTTGTATTAAATGACAACATTATGCCACGACCGAAGTTTAGATCCCTTTGTTTCTTTGCGACTTTTTGCGGAAAGTGCACAGAAATTGCATTGTTCAGTCGAAACTATCAATTAAAAAAATTATTTATGCGAAAATTTTATAAAAAAAGTTTTTTTTTTTGGATTTGCAGCTGTATATTTGTTCCCATAGTAAGGAACGACTTTCCTCCTTTTTCCTTTAATTTTAATAATCTTTTGGGGCGACTTGGAAACGAGGCAATTTACAAAAATTCAAAAGACGATACTAAACCGTAGTTGTAGTGACAATCAGTGCGTAATGGGTAGTATATCTTTTGGACATGCATGCAGTTTTCGGGCTGCAGTTATGTTGTGTTTAAGCGAATTTGAGCACTACAAAGCATAGTAAAAACTTAGCAAATAAATTCACTAAATTATAAGATTTCCTATATCCCATTCACAGAATATATCAAATCTCATATTTTTAAGATTGCTTCTACATTAACAGAAGACGGCATTTATTATTTATTAGGTTGCAAATGTTAAAGAAAAGATCTTCCAAAGAGGTTTTTCTATATCATCTACGGTAGTTAATGTAATATAACATATAAGTGTTGTTGTTGCAGCCTTAAGATGGTTTTTTTTTTTTAAATTTTGCTATAAGTTCGTTTTTTGAACTTAAATCCCTTAAATATATTTGCAGTAGGTGCTAGGTGATTGTACTGGGACTAGAACGCACAATCATATGCGCAATAGTCGCCGGGGATTGGCGAAAAATAATATCAAAGTTTAATTCCTTTCCTAAATTCTGGTTGCTACCCAAAACTAATGCATAGTTATGGGCAAACACAAGGGTATTGAACAGGTTTCCGTTGATCGATTCAAATAAAATTCCCGTCTTGTAAAAATATCTTTGAAAATGGTACTAACTTATTTGTCGACTTACTTACGAGGAAACCTATATCACTTGTCGCCTAAGAATATGCAATATTTTTCATGCATACTAATCCAGAGACATGTTTAAGTATTGGGGTCATAATGCATCTGTAAGTAGTCTTTGTATATTAAGACTTCTATTCACTTTAAACGTTCTTTCTTTCTTTTAAGGAAATTGTACACACATTTTTTTCTTTTTTGTAGTGTTTGTGAGCCATATAAGTAACGCTTACTTACTAGCATACTAAAATCTATTTATATCAGAAATGAATGTCAATTTCATTTTGCATACAATATCGTCGTCTCGCTGATTTGACTTTAATGTAGTTTTTCAAAGTGCATTTGTTGGTTAGCGTAAGAAAACAATGTAAAGCCTTCTGCTTGTGTTTGTTTTGCTTTCGCAGATGCCTGGCGTTTCTAAGTAAACGTGTATATTTAGGCATCATTTAATTTTAATTTCATGCTAAATGAATTTAAAAATGTTTTCTTGTACGTCATGTAATTTTCTTTTTCGCTCTCCACGCCAAATGCTATGACATGAAGACGTTTTACCTCCTCTTGAATAACCCGCTTTAATGGCAGTGAGTATGAGGAAAACCTGCAAGAATATACTATGTTGCAGGATATGCGTGTAGCATATGAGTGTGTATGTGTGAGACAGTGCTTGTGAGTAAAACAATGTGTGCTGATGGTTATAAAGAAGAAGAAGAATGCCAGCAAAGGAATAAGAAAGATTTGTACGAACACGGAATGTGAACGTGACAACAACCTTACGAAAACGTCAAACTGAAGACAAGAACAAATTACATATTATTGTAAGAAGCTGCTGAAGAAAGCACCGCACAAAAAACGCAAACAGAAGACAAAGTGAAATGTAGAGGAAACATAAGAAATTGCTGCAAATGTATGGAGGGCTGGAGATAGTAGCGCTATGGACGTCTATGCGTATAATAAGAATATATGTTACTTAAAATAAACGTATAGCAAAAAATATAAGAGAAAAGAAAAAGGACCATACGAACAATCACTAAGACAGAGGTGGAGAGCACAGGAACCTCAACAGGACTAAACAACTGAATTTTAGCAGTCATTTGCAATCAAAGGTGGGGGAAAAACGTCTTGGCAACTCAAAAATAATGATGAAAAATCTCAAAGCAACGAAAAATGAATACCTCGGTCCGAAATCAAAAAGGTATGATGAAGCAGAAAGCTAACATTAGTTATCCGCTGGCTACCCGAACTGCTCACTCACACAGTTATCACATTGAGAATAAATTAGGACATAAAGTCTCATGTTGTGAAATGTTCATCATGCTTTTCTGTTTTTATTGTTGCAAAAAAAAAAAAAAAACACGAGAAATGTAGTCTAACTTAAAATTGATGAAGCAGCGTTAGGTTTTTATTAGTAAGATTTCAGCACGTTGGTGTGGAGAGAAACAGAAGATTATATCAATCAAATGGTGGGGCAAATACATTGAAGGGAAAATGATGGATCAGCTTCCAGAAATAATGTAAAGTTTAATGGCAAGACGTACATATACATTACAGCAACTGTAAAGTAAAACACCGTAGCAGTTTAAAAACGGCAATAGTAATTTAAAAACATTTAAGTAGGCAGTATAAAATAGTTAATGCTAACAAATTTTTTTATTATCTACATTATAAGGCAGAAATAATTCAGGATTTCCACAGTCTCTTATAATTAAATTAGGTATATCTGAAATTATTGCATACGCTTAGACGCTTAGTTTGAATTACAAAAATTTTGCAAATTGTGCCTACTGCTAAGCTATTCGAATTACATAATTGTACTGCATATTATTAGCAAAAAATCGCTTTAGGTCATAAATTAAGTCACAGTCAGTGGAGTGGAGTCAGGGATTCCTAATGAGGCATGGGTGAAAAATACATTTAATTTTTTTTAATACTTCAAAGTTTTCTGGCTTCAAGTAGATTATCCATCCAACTTTTAATAGGAATAAAGGAAATATTTATCAAGGAATATTTGTTTATTTATTATAGGAACAAAAACTGATGGCGCCATCTTGTGGAGAAAAGCTAACAGAAATAAGAAAGACGCAAATATTGAAATCCACAAAAGGTGCAGATTGACTGGTCGACTGAACAGAAGATAACAACATAATCGGACTAATGAAAAAAAAGGAAAATATTTATCAACTTCGCGAAAACCAATGGGAATAAACACTGCTAGCGCCTTCTATCGGATAAAAGTTGGCAAAAAGAACCCAATCCTGGGTGCGACCCTTGATGTTTACGAAAGGAGCAGGAATAAATGATCGTAAGATAATCGCATTACACCTGATCGCACTTAAAAAAATATTTGTCTTGGGAATTTTCACCTTAGCTACCTGCAACAATCACAATAGCAGCAAATTCGGGGTCAATAAATAGTCAGTAGCACAGTTCATAGTCTAGACATTGTACTTAAGCAAAATCGTTCAGCTTATTTTGTATCTTTGCCTTTATTTATAAGCAATATTCCCGAATAGGAAGCGATCTGAAGCTAACTAAACAATAGCGAAAAATCCCAATTTGGTACGGCCTGTGGATCAGGGACATCGATTGACAAAATTCTGATGAACAGTGAAATTTAATTTCACGAAGATGTATGGCAAAACAGTTAATTTATGGAATCGAATTTGTGCATGATTTTGTTGTTTGGAACTCAGGTTGTAATAATGTTTCATTGGTTAGCATTCCCGTCCCGTGGATTCAATGAAGTGTCTTAGAACAGCTGAAATTAAACGGACTATTTTCAGAAATCTATTGCTTAACCATAAGATTATTTTCTATCTAGTCAGATTTGGACGTTTTCGTATATTACATTTAGGCATAAATACATGACAAATGGAACAAACAGAAGTTTTCTTAATAGCCGAGGAAAATGTTCAGTGCTTTACGCTTGTAAGGTGCCTAACAAATGTCTATCATTGACCTTGTTCAATTACTTACAATATATAGCAAAGCATCTACGAAATTTCAAAAAAAAAAAAAAATAAATAAAGGTCCAAAGCTTTAATTCAATTTGACCTAAATCGTGGCATACTCCTCGGCGTTCTGCTATATATAGATATTGGACATTTCTATTTATTTTATTTAAATTGAGAATTAAGAATTTTTCTCATGGCAAAATTTCTGCCAACAAAATAAAAATATCTGTCTTTTACCAAATCTGCTTACGTATCAATTTTGTTTTGCTGACAAACGAATTTCTTTAGAAAAGTTTCCGATTAAAAACTAATAGTATTAATATGGTGTGATCAAACTTTAACTGGACAAAAGTGCAAAGAAAAGTTAATATTCATTTCATTAAAAGCATTTTTGTCACCCCTTTTTCTCTCTGCAATGGCTACCAAGAAAAATGATGACAATCAAATCAAAAACTTAAGACTAGGCGACGCGGTAGATGATGAGAACTAAACCAAAAAGAAGAAAACTCTAAGGAAACCTTACCACTTTAACCACAAGCAATTAAACTTGTCACAATAATTGCATTTTACCCCATTTCTTACTTCCCTACAAAAAAAAGCAGAACAAATCACAGTATAAGAAAAGAAACGAAAACAAGAAAGGAATCTTAGAAATGTTTGCTATGATGCTTAACCATTTAGATATTTTTAACGGGGAGGAAACTTTTGCTGTTTCCTTCGCCCGGCCACAGAATAAAAGGAGAGCATTTCATTTATAAAATTGGAATCAGTTCTCAGCAAAGTGTATTGCAGGAGTTAGGGGAGAGTGCGTACTGTTGTTTGGCAACAACTTTACCAAATTGCTTAAGATAAGCTAAGACTTTTGGCATTAAGCCTTTTTGCAGCCACTACTACCGGCACATACACACAAACTCGCTGTTATACAGCAAGAGACAGTGCAAAACTATTGGAAAATTTCAAAATCTTTTATAAAACCAAAAATGAAGGAAAAAAACGAACACAAAAACTTTCCTTAAGCTTTAATTTGGTAGGAAACCAAAAAGCACTAGCACAGAGCACACAGACAACATGAACAGTCGGAGTACTATCATTATTAGAGGGCTTAAAACAGCAACAGCAGGATAGGAAGCTGGAGTAGCATCAGCAACAAGATGAGCGAACAGTCAGTCAGTGTCTATCTGTCCTATCTGGCTGTGTGTTGTAGATTGAAATGAATTGTCAGGACTAGAGGAAAATTAAATTCCTTTAAGGATTAAAAACTTTAAATTATAACCAAAAGGATAATGATTCTTTGGAAAAGAATGTCATACAAAGATAGAATAACTGCAAAACTGAAGACAAAAGCGAAATTATGTGAACAACGAAATGACTAGGTTGCTGCGAAAAATCCTCCCAGTGATGATGATAACCTTTAAGAAAGTTTAAAGGTCATTAGAGATACATAAAAGCATAAGAATGGAAGTGTTAATTGCACAGAAAGTTAGAGTCTAAGACCGAGGGAAATATGCGTTCCCATATGAATTTCGAAAGTGCCAAAGTTGAGCAGATTTTTTCTTAAGAAAACTTGAAACTAGAGTTAAAGATGATTCGAGACATACAAGTGAAATAATCACGAAAAGTCAATTAGTATGCACTGAAATCAGCTGCACTGAACAGGGAGTACGGTGAAGTTTTGACTATTCAAACTTGTAAAATGTATTAAACTCCAGTGTATAGTAGTTATGCTAATAACTTCTGTAAGGATAACAAAACTAACGCACATTGCAAATTGAGATTACAGTTGTCTACATATAAATTACTTTCACAATATTCCTTGCGAATCGCTCTTAACGTAATAAGACAAATTTTATTTTGTAAATAGGTCGAAGGAATTTTCTCACGGTTGATGTTGTCTAAATAACAGTTAATTTTGTCGCTTAACCTTGCAGGAGGTTGCTCTAAAGGGATCAAAAATCTATATTTCGGTTTCTGGATGTTAAAATTCGACAAGTATTAAGGAATTTCTGATACCAAATCAGATTTTGGCATCCCAAGGATGTTGATTATCAAAACTTTGTTTAGTCGAATCCTTTATCGTAGCCTCTTATATGGTCGACAAACGAATTAAAATTTCGCTTTAAGAAAATTGTGTGATTCTTAGTAGTGCGGCTACTAAGGGATCTCAGTTTTCATAAATATACATCATTATATAACCGTTTGGCTAAAGTATTATCAACTTTCTTATGGCTTCTGAAAAAAAACACTGCATCTGTATGGGCGATATTGTTTCAATGCCTGAGTTTAAATACAATTTAAAGGAAACTTTTTAGCGGATTGCAGAATCAAATTAAGTGAGGATTTTTACAAATAATAAACGCTTTTAGATACCATAGATTTATCTAGTTCAAACTTTTTACATTTATCCAGGGGATAACATTTCAAAATCTTCATGCATGCCCACCCACAAGAGATAGTTGTAAAAGCACTCGTTTCAGTAGTATTAGATTAACAGTAAAAAAGTCACTAAATATTCATGAGTTTAATAGGCAGATGTTAAATAAGATCAAGAAGAGAACAAATGCCGCAAGTTTAAACTGAAATTTTGTGATTTTTGTTACACTCCCAAGCTACATCAATTCCAATGAATATACATATATATTTGTACTTAACTATTTCTCACCTAACGCTTCGAAGGCTCAGATAAAAATGTTGCATATTTGTAGGCGATATTATGTCTATGGTGCAACTTATAACAAATCTCTTAACGGATTGCTGAATTAAAATAGTAAAGGATTTTAACAAATAATAAAGATTTTCTAATATCAAAACATGTATTTCAATTCAAAATTAATACATATATCTAGACCTCAACGTTTAAGCCAAATAAAAAGAGGACATTTTAAAGGGACTAGTAATTTAAATTTGATATTTGGAATTGTATACGACTATTTAAAATGTAATACAGCTGCATTATTAATACCCTAGCAGATGTGAGAAGTTTCAAGAAGGTTTAAACTGAAATTTGTAGTGTTTGCCATATTAATAAATAACTATACTGACAAACAGCTATTTCGAAAAGGTGTTAACACCTTCCTCAAATTTTCTTGTTAGTTGCGAAAGCGTTGCGCACATTTGGGCGACCATGCTTTAGTGACTACCTTTAGGAGCAACTTATAACAAACATTTCAAGCGGATGGGCGAAGGAATTGGAATTTAAATAAAAAGATATTAGTTTTTAGTTTTTCTAATAACGTTACTTTTTTGTAATATTCTTAGTGTTTCAATTTCGAATTTATATACTCGCACAAATTTAACTAAAAACTAATCCATTAAGTATCATATAATTTTTAATGCCACGAGAATTTCAGGAAACCATGAAAACACTACGCACGTCAAATATATATGAACGTATTGACTTTCTAGAGATCAGGAAGGAATTCGAATTCTTCAAATTTGTATTGCAATATATATAAATTCTAAAACAATATCTGAGGTAATACATATACACATACTCGAATTCATCTTTAAAGGATTTATAAAATATTAGCATTGGATATAATATTCTTCAAAATCACTATACTCATATATATGATCATAGCATTTTATAGATTGCATTTAGGCGCTCTGAATAAAGACTGGGAACAACAACTTTTTTAATTTCTGAAGGATCCCTCTCAGACCATGTCAATTTCTTGTAGGACTACAGAATACTTTAATAAGTTTGTGGTAACGAAGAAAATTGATATATATCATGATATTAATACACATTATGTCTCGAGTCTTTATAAAATCCTTACAAATCTCTAGAGAAACAATGACTAACTCTGTACAAATCTCATTTTCTACGCTTCTATTTCCTGTAGTTACATTTTTAAGTTGTTTATCAGAACTATGAACTATGAAGTCGTGACAGTTTCCTGCTTAAATTGGGTAATCATTTGTGTGTCTTCACTTATTTTGCAACATTTATATATTTAATGTTCAAATTTACAAAGAAAATATATTTTTGGCATGTTTAATTTATCTCCCTATTTTAATTATGGGCGGATAATTAAATTTCCTTCATATCAATTTATATAATAGATTTTAATATGTTTTTTTTTTGTTAATTAGAGTCTATTTCATTAACGAAAATATTTGTAGGAAAAACTGCTTAACATTTATTATAGGCGGTGACATTTAATTTGATTAACAAATTTCAAAGGTCATACTAAATCCAATTTGCACACTTAATTGTTTAGATAAAAGGAAATCGTTTAGATAACGTTAGTAGCTAAATTTAAACTAAAGTGAAAACTTACCGCTACGGCCTTCACTTTCAGCTGGCTTGAGCTGTAAAGCGCGGTTCATCTAAAAATAGAAAAAAAATGAACAATATTTAATAAAATTATAGCAATTATGAACAATTTCAAGGAACAACCTATATAATAATAACTTCCTTAAAATGTTTACGACCTTTACAAGCAAGCTTGAAAAAAAAAATGTATATCTATATAATTGATTGTTAGTGAATTTGATCAATATTGCATGCGAGTACTTTAGGTTTTCCCTGTCTCCTGAATAATTTATTAACAATGATTGCCACAAATTTACAGTTTACTTGGCTCTCTAACAAAGCAAAGGAAATCCGTTGATAAGGTGGGGGGAAGGGGGAAGAAGGAAAACAGATAGTTCGTTAAACTGAAAGGTCCCAATTTCCTTTGCAGTCATGGAAAAACACCAATGTGGGCAATTGATTTCATTCCTTTTACTTTTTCCTTATCGAAGACCTTTTGTTATGCAAAAGAAAAAAAAAACCTGAAACGCCTAAAAATATACAGCCATCGGAGGAGAGTTGTAAAAATCAAAGAAAATTGGATACTTTAAGTGATGTATTGTTGTGAAGAGGCAACAAAAAATTCAACAAAATTGTAATGGAACGAAATGACATGATGATTCGTAACTCACACATGGTATTGTAGAAACAAATTGTTTACTTGGAAGAGACCTGAGGCAGTGATTTAAATTCAGTATACTGCAATAAGTACTAGGGTGGCGGCGATTCTAAAACTGAGCGTTTTTTTAAGTTTTCAATAAACAAAAATTAGGCTTCACCGGAAGTAGATTTTATTTCGATTTATACAAATTAGTACAGTTTTTCTCGAATTGCACTACATTGCACACTAATTTTCTGTACTTTGTGTTATACAGGATTTACCGAGGCTTTCGAAATATAGTTGGTTTATGGTTTATAGTTGGATCTTCTTTTCGGTGGGACATTTCTTCGGTTTTCTTCAGAAAGCATTTTTTAAATATTGTTGGAACCTTTTTAATTATTTGGAAGTAAGTAATTTAAATTATGTGGCTTCTCTCTAAAAAATGTTTTCTTAAAATTAATTCATTTTTAACTTCTAACTTCTTGTAAAAGTCTGTTAGTTAAGCTTTGTTGATGGCGGAGCAAATATAGATAATGCCAAGCACTCTAAAAATACTGAAGTCAACGATCACACAACAACCCAGATGGAAGCTTAGTTTTGTCCCTGTTCACTGCCAAAGCCATTTTTTCGTTTTCATTACGCAATTATCATTGGGTGAAAATTGCGCAAGGTTTATTAAAACACAGCGAGTGGAAGGCACATTCGAAACAGTTCAGAGCTATAGTATTTCAAAAGTCCTCTCATCGACTTTTAATTGAGGGCTCATTTTAAATTGGTCAAACTGTACACTTGCGGTTTGAAACAGCCAAGAGCTCATATGGCAGCTTTCGCCTCTCTTAAAACGACGTGTGAGCCATTAGCAACACAAAATCTATGAACGCCGACAGAAAGACATTTGTGCTAGTACGACCCCGATGAAATTCAGTAAACTGCTTATTTACAACTGAAGTTGATGACACAAGATCATCAATGAATAATAGGTTTAACGAATAAACAAACATAGCTTTATTCTATTTGCCTGGCCCAAAAACTGACAGAACTTTTCCGATCAACTATTTATAACGAAGGTAGTATGGATTTAAATTCAGAGCTTTTTGCCTGGCTTTATGTTCCACTCTGCTCATTCGCAAGTTTTCAAAACATTGGTCAAAGGGTCCGGGAGGTAGCATGCAGATGTCGCTTGTAAGAAAAAGCCCAATATTGTTTTTAGAGATCACAACAACCGGCAGATGTTTCATAAAATTTTGTATTATTTTGATAGTTTTCGCTTGAGTTATAGTTTTTTAATTTATGCTATTTTTTTCTCTGTGTACATCGGAAAGAGCAAATTTCATGCATTTAGCAAGCATTGCTTTTTGATAGGAAAGTATTCCGGTCGAACTCAGCAATGGCTAGAAAAGAGTTATAGCGACTCTTTTTAGTCGAACAGCATTACCTCGAATAATTTTTGCGATATTTACGTCTGAAATCATCAAAAAATGTTGAAAATTACTCTCAAAACTAGAAAAGCTAAATTGCGAGAGATAGCGGTATCAAAAGACAGTGCATCAACTGCTTTGTAAAACAATTTGAGCATCAGTATAATTGTTTCTGAATGGGCAGCGCGTTTGTTAACAGTGGAAGGATAAAATCAAGGTATTGGAGAAGATTAAATACAATCAAAAATATTTGTATGTGCTATATGTGACACTTGGTTGATTAATATTGGTTCAAAGATGAACATTACCTCAAATAGTCAGAAAAATCTGTATCCTTCCTACCTAAATAGTTTTGCCCGTTTTGGCAAATAACAACTCATATTCCATAAATGAGGCACATCAGTTTTCGCTTCTTTTTTATTTGACAACTTTATCAAACATTGGAAATATTTTACTTGGTCGAATATACATACAAATCCATCTCTCTGCCACGAGAGTAAGTCAATGATTGCCGTGAATATACTCCACACACTTGACGTTCCAATAAAGGCAATAATTTTTTAGCAAACAACTTTCTTTCTTAAACAATCCTTGACACAGTGCCACTTATTCTCAAATCATCTACGTATGTCAATATTATGTTTATTTCCAAAAGTCTATCAACAAACGTTGAGTCAAGAAACCAGCATCCACTTACGGCAACATTTGCCACATATGCCGAAAGTATGCAACAATATTGCTGTTAAATATTCTGCAACATTTTATGACAAATAATCGTCCGCCTCGCTACCCCAAAAGTATGCAACAAATTTGTGTCTTACATTCCCCCCCATTAGTCATCATGCAAATTACATTGGAAATATGGTTTCCGTAATTTCTTTATACTTCTGCTCTGTGTGCATGTGTACGTGTGTGTGTGTGTAGATATGCGTGTATTGGATAAATATATTTTAAGCAAAAAGTAATTAAAACTGAAAACCCCATTAAAAATCAAACCATATTTACCCATTTTTGCAATATCACTTGAATCAATGGATGGATGACTGGATGGCCTAAGTGTGGTCCTGGGATAAATATAAACACTAAAGTCCAGGCACGCACATACACGCACACGAACGTAAACCATCATTTCAATAATAATCAATGAGGAGTAATGTTTACCAATGGGGAGGACGCCAATGCACAGATACACACACACACACACACACACACACAAACAGATAGTAAAATATTTAAGGCTCTAAAGCATCAAACCGACACAAAATATCGGCGATGACGTTGTTGGCTATGGGACAGCGTCAACAACAATTTCTAAAAGCCAAAATATACACTAATCATGGGACCCAAAACGACCAACCGACTAAACCAAAGCAAAAGCGACAACAACATCAACATCGGGAATAGCAGAAGCAATTGGAGCAACCATAACATCAGTGAAGTTCAACCTAAACCGAATCGAAGCGTAATCAAGCCAACAACATTTACATTGAAAACATCCAACAAATTTTTAATGACGCTTTGCCCAGAGTTTATGGCCCTTGGACATGGGGATGTATTAGTAGTGTGACTGCACATGGACCTAGAGTCAGGCAAGGATACTGGTATACACATGGACATTAAGAGCTACTTGTGTATATGACCACGACCTCTCTCTTTCTCTCACTTTGACGCTCTTGGCCTGCCTCACACTGCTATTTTCCTGTCATGTTTGTAATTCAATTATGTTAATGATTGGACAACATTTAACGTATTTACATTTAATGCATAATGAATAAGCAACTCCATAATGTTCTTGCTTTCCAAAGAGTCACCGTCACAGTCAGTAACCACGACACCATCACCACTTTATGCCTCCGCATGCCCCCCTCACTCTGACACCAGTGCATTTCTTCCATTCCTGTTGGCCTGTAAAATGCACAGGACATTTCTACCAAAAATTGCTGCAAACAATCATTATCGTTAACTAAAAACTACAAAATCAGCAGAAATTTTATTAAACGTATGCAGAAAAGTATAGCTGGACATGAAGCGGGAACCCAGAAATGCAAAAAAAGAACAGGGAATGCAATTTGTAGCATAGGATAACAATAACCTCGCATCCGGTCAGCGGGCAGCGTACAGTAAAAGTGTGAGTAGTGTTGAAATGTTACGTTATTCATATGCTATAGCCTGACATTGATTAAAATTTAATTGAAAATAAAAATTTAACTTATGATGATCAATGCCGTCGGCAAAAAAAAAAAAACAACGTCCCTACGCAAAGCGCATATGCATATGGGTTTACATTGGCAGCCGAGTGAAGTATACAGATATTTCTGTTAAAAGGGCAGAGCATTGGAAAAAAGTTAGCAAATTTTGTAACGAACATTCGAAAAATGTTTAAAAATATTTCGAAAAATCCAACAGTTTAAAGTGACACATTTACAGTGAATACAAAAGTTTAGAGTTAATGGTTATTAATTAGAAATCTTAATTAATTAGAAATCGACAAGATAGAAGTGATAAATGAATGAAATGAAATGGCCTGAAAACTAGAACTAATGCATATGTAAAGGCTTAACAAGAGACAATTGTGCATCCATGCATGTTTACTATTCCACTATCCAATACCAAATAGGGAACAGGCATAAGCTTTAGTAATGACCAGCTTCCTTAACAGGGGACCGTACATATATCGTGACACGATTGTTAGTACGTGGTAAGCGTTTACCGTAACTATAACATGATCGTGAGTTAGAGCACTAACACCACCTTCTATCAATGCTGGACAAACGGTGAAATCGGTTATTTTGTGCCAACAGTTTAATTTTTTTTTTTTTTGGATGGGATCTTTTAAATTTGAATTCCAAACATCGATTACACCCACAAACATTAAAATACCACAATTCAAGAATATGCAGTTGGAATAATTGGATTTATTATTAAGAAGATACCTAATCTGTCTGTGAGATACCCTCGAAAAAGAGAAGGCGAAGGAATGTGATTTCTACGCTGGTCGCCACAGCGATAACCATTTTCAACCCAATTTCTATGCAAAGACGTTCACGAGTCTCATCTAGCCTACCTCTGACCAAAGCACGAGAAACCGGTTTTATCATATGGCCCTATGTATGACATTAAGGGATTCCAATAATGTATATAATCAAGCGCAAAGAGAGCTAGTCACCGCTGAGGTGCATATTGCCAAGAAAGACTTACTCTATTATTATGGCAAAACACAGCTAATCCCAGTTTTCCTGAATCACATCTGACCCCAATCCCTCTTACGACGTGTATTACCTTTCAGACATACTCAAACGAACTGACACTCAAAAGAAACCGCAAATCTTCGATTAAGTAAAAATAGAAAAATTTGCGCACTGCCCTTCTAAAAATCTAGTGGAATCCGTATTAATATAAATGATTATCGTACAGAAAGATTCGTAAGGATATCAATCCATACAAAACGTAGGCAATTTCTAAATTTATATGAAATTTTCATCATCAATGATCCAACATTTGATATCAAATGATACAATTAGACGGATAACAATAATGCAAATGCTATTCCACATCTATATGAGGGCCGTTCCTAAACTAAGCGACCTGATGTGTAGATAGTGCCAGTAGTTTGGAAAAAAAGTATTTTAGTGAAAGGTGGCAACCTTATAAAACATACGTTCCAATTTCGAGACGCCCTGTTCTTTAGTATTTTTATTTGGGCCATCAAAAGTAAACGATTACAGTGAATTTGTAAACATAAAAAAAAATTCGTCACCGTTATGTAATTCAATATCTCCAATTGAAAGATCTCAGTCCAACCAAATGTTAAAGCCGAGCTAGGTTTTACTCCGTGGAGGTCTACCCCCACCAATTGAGGTGTCCGACACGGTTAAAAAGAAATCCACAAAATGGTATTGAATCATCGTGTGAATCGGCTGAAGGTGCGTAAGCTAGCTGAAATAACAGGCATTTCAAAAAGCGCTATACATCGTATATTGACAGAAGATTTGAAGGTGAGAAAGCAGATTGCAAGATGAGTGCCGCGCTTGCTATCAATAGAGCAAACACAGCGTTGCGAAGATGTTTCAGTGGAGTGTTTGGTGATGTTTCCCCGCAATAAAACCAAATTTCTGCGTCGATTTATAACCACCATTTCACACCTGAGACAAAGGAACAGTCAAAGTAGTGGACTGGAATAGGAGAATCGTGTCCAAAGAAGGCGAAGACGGTCACATCTGCAGGCAAGGTCATGGCGTCTGGTTTTTTAGGATGCGCATGGACTTATTTTTCTTGATTATCTTTAGAAAGGAAAAACCATTAACGGCGAATATTATGTTAATTTATTGCAGCGTTTAAGTGATTAAATTATGGAAAAAGGGTGCATTTTTCGAAGAAGAAATAGTTGTCTCATCAAGACAATGCTCCAGTTCACACATCGTCATGCTCCTTATTTGCAAGATTTAGATCTCTACTACTACTATTTAATGTTTCAAAACTTAAAAAAATTGGCTCGGTGGTAAAGCATTTGCCAACAATGAAGAGGTGAAGTCGGCGATTTATAGCTATTTTCAGGATTTTGACAATTCTTACTGTAAACAGGGTGTAGAACCTATTGAATATCGCCGGAATAGGTATATCGAGCTAAAAGGAGATTATGTTGAAAAATAAAGAAAACTTTTACCAACGTTTTTATGTCTTCTTTGTTTGGCCAGGTATTTTACCGCTGTCGTCACATGTGCCTGAATTCGATATAACGCTTTAAAAGATGCAAAGTTACGAATATATGAGAAAAATAGTTCTCTTGTGCGGGAGATTCCAAAAGAGGCTTGGTTAACCGATAAAGTTTTTTTAACGAAGCTTTACAACATAATACAATCGACAAAAAATTCAATTACTGCAGAAATAAAATTCATGCAAATCGGTGAATTTGTGTGAGACATGAAGGGACATCACATGCTATTCCATATATACATATAAGAGCAAACCAAGGAACTAATGCCTACATCACAGTCGTGACGTGCTAGGAGAAAAAAAAACAGTGTAATTTGGTCATTACACATATTTTTTGTTCATTTCTTTTTGTATAAATACGTTCATGAGTGGGCCTTTTTGCGAATATTTTCAATTGAAGGTAAAGTTCCCTGATGAGTTACATAATATTCTCATATTCCATTGGTTCCACATGAATTATTTAGCTGTTAAACAAGAACAAATTCAAACCGATGCAATTTTTGAGAAAGCCCTTGAATTTGTTTTGATGTTGTAAAAAAAATCCATTTTCGATTACAGTTGTGGTCTGGCTAAGCATAAGTAAAACCCGAAACTCTTAAAGTAATTTTACATTTCAACTATTTGATCCAACAGAAAATTTACCAAATAACCACGAAACTTTGATCCCTGCTGTTTCGGCCCTAAACCCCATTCTAAATTGCTATAGTAATATGCTAAAATTTATGGCCGCCATTTTACTCTAAAATGCATTGAAGAGCATGTAAGTATGTATATGTACATGATCGTTCATGTACTCTCTATGGCCATATCCTCGTGTACACAACGTCATGTTTTTGTTATTGTAGTATTGGTTTTTGCATGATTGATGTATGCTGTGTATGTGACGAGCTCAAAGTAACCATGAATGTGTATGACTGCAGGCGGCACATACATTTGCAGACTCGCGTATAATTGTGGAATGTTGCTAAAAATGTCGTTCACTCGCCATCCTGTCCTGCCGGCAGGATATGACGATGATGGTGATGATGATGATGACGATGGTGATGTGGTTCATTTGCCTGTTTCGATACTGAGGGTGCTCTGGTGGCATTCATTGCTGTTGGTGCTCTACGGCTGTTAGCGTTCAATAAATTGGAAAATTTTGTTTTGTATTATTGCACTTAAACGCTTGATTACATTTAGTTTTAAAAGCATTTTTGCTGTTCGGCAAACGAGAGTTATGTTCGCCGTAACTGCTGCACTGATACTTCGCCAGCAGTTGGTTGCTTGTAATGCCTGGGTAATGTTATTTAACGATTACTAATGCTATTACCACTGTATTTGAGTCTGTGCGATAGAGGATACAGCAGTTTCGATTTCTTGTTGTTTTTATTTGGTAAGTGGTCGTTGTTTGGAGTGCTTTTATGGTAAAGAGATTTCTTTTATTGGCTGTATTTTTGTCCGGAAATATTGAGGAGAATGGACGCACAGGAAAATATTAGTTATGCGCGAGTCTAATTTAAACATATCATGAAAATGTATGAGTAACGATTTTTATCTAAATTGAAAAAATGTTGCGCTTAAAGACTGGATAAACATTTGCTGCAAAGACGAAGAATTTTAAATCAGAGAAATGGGGAACTAGCTTGTAACAGATATCTTTGTTAGAAAGTGGAAGCCTACAAATGACGCCTTCCAAAATTGCACTTCCAAATGAAATGTATGAGCTTTAATTTACAGTGCTTTAAGTGACGCTCCTTTTTATTTTTGTATACGACTTTCGCATGTTGATTAGACATTGATTTCCGGTAGACGTAATAGTCCTGGATGAATTCAGTAATGCCTTAGAAATCTTTGTAGCGACTATTTTCGGCGGAAAACAGCCATCGATTGTTGGCTGATTTTAAACGAGGTCGTACATAAACAGATGGTACTGTAACCAGTGGACTCTAAAATAAGTGGTTACCATCTGAACCAAAAAAATCTTGAAAATTATATTCAATATTAAAAAAAAATAGTTTAGAAGTAATAGTTAACATTCAGAAGATGTCAAAAGCAGCTTATCGTAAAAGTTGAGACATACAGCATCGTATTGAAGTTAAAACTGGTGCCCTATGTATCGTTTTCTCCCGATCTGGTTTCCAGCATCTATTATCTGTTTGCTAATCTTAAAAAGATGGCCGAGAGCAATTGATTTCAGTCAAATAATGGTGTCGTTATGGACACCGAAATATACTTCTATGGGCTTGACAAATTCCATAAAAAATACATCGAAATGACAGACAATTGTTGTACAAAAGACTATGTTAATGAGTAAAGCCGAATTTCGGTAAATTGGTTTTCCATTTCATTTCCGGCCCTCACTGATCGATATGAATTGATGTGAAAATATGAAGGACTAACAATTCCATAATAAACCCACATATGAAAAATTGTTAACTTAAATAAACAGAACTTATGCACAGACCCTCTCCGCCACCGAAATTACATCGCTGTTGAATCTCAACTGTAACACCATTGAATGTTGGAGCGACGATTTGAAATGCTACAAACACCATCATTGAATTTTACATTTATTTCCTACGAATTTTGGCATTTTGGTAGAAAATAATTTTGAAAGTTATACGATACGTTATGTAATTCGCTGTAACTCATACGCAAATGATTGGATTTTAATAATCCGGTAGCCACCTATCATTCATTAAATGCACCGTTATGGGAAACATTTTATAGTCAATCCTCGTCGTTTGCAATAGATTCCTTTAATGCACAAAAAATTTATTAACCAGTTAACAACTAAATCGATTCGTTTTTCAACTGTAAGCCATGCGTGTTAAATAATTTCAAGCCCTTTGTTCATTTCCGCTTCTGCTCTAATTCGTCGAACCGAATTTAGAGTCATGAAACATGGTCGCCCTTTTATGCTCAGTCTATCAAGCTCATGCTAGACCATTTGCGCGACATGATCTGATTAGTGCAATTGAGATGCCCTAGATCAAGCCGTTGTCGGTGCAGAGCTCCTGGTAAAGAATACCCCAAAAAAATTCAGCTCAATGCTAGTTACAGCAGTTGCCAGTTGACAATACAGGATTTTTTAAAACGAAAGCTTGTCGAAGGGATTACAGAACAAGCATAAATGAATGCTGAATTTTGAAACAAAGTCATTTTCAAAATGGTTGCAATTCGGAAAATCCAAATGCAACAAATGTGGTTTTTAAGCAGTAGGCTTCACCAGAAGCCCAAATAATAACGGCTAGCAATAGGTAATCCCGGGTTTTCTGCGAAAATGGCAAATATTGAAGTAGACGAAATATGGTTTAATTATTATTACTACATTAATCACTTTTTGCTTGCTTGAGCTTTGGAATACTATATCGGAATACTATATACTATAATACTACAAATCGTAGCGGACCTATATATTTCTAAGAGTATTTTTCTTGAGGGAACATCCGTTTGTCTTATAAGCTTAAGGCTCTGAGCTTTATAGGAAAACAAGTAGAACTGACTTATAGTAAGGAAGAATTTTTTGCCAGAGAAACTGTCTCCAGTTTTAAATCAATACCTTTTTCCTAATTTCAAAGCTAACAGTACTCATTTTATTGATTTTAAAAACAATGTAGATAAAAGCATCCAACACTTCAAAACTCGAGTTGTCAAGATTCACTTATCAATTTTGTCTTTGTTTGACGCCAAATAATTCTTGCCCTGTGCTTGAAAAGGAGGTGGTAACATCTCTGAATGTGTTTATATCATCAGTGTACGCGAGTGATAACCAGCCTTTGTTGAAGATGATACCAGTCTGAGCCATAACACTTTCCAACATTCTGATCGCCTCAAATATGTTAAAAAGAAAGACATGGTAGGTCATTCCCTTTTTCCCGGATCAGTTTGCTGGTGAATCGTTTATCGTTATATGGTCGCCTATCATCACTAAAGTTTCCTAACTGGTCAGTATCATCCCAAACAAAAAGGAATCTGCTTCACTCGAATAGCGAGTGCTTCATGCTTCATGTAAAATGTTCGCCAAAAACAGTTTGATAACCAAATGTCACTTGATTTTTTTTTCGATTGAAGCTCTATTACAGGATTTAAATAATTTTGCAGATTTTTTTTATTGTTTATGACATGAAACACATGAGCAATTTTCTTCAATATTGCATATTTTTTTACTACCTTCAAATGCAGTACACATTCTTTATTGTTTCTGTTTTACCCGTTGGCTACATTTTCCATACTTTCCGCAGAAATTCGCTAATCTTACTTTGACGGTACAACCCTATGCCTTGAGCTGCACATACTTAGGAAGTTGATTAACAAAATTTTAATTTCATTTCACAAAACATAATTCCCACTAAACTTATGCATTCCTAATTGTAATTTTTTTCCGCTTTTTCCTCGGCACGGCATATAATTAACATTTAGTGTTGTTCGGGGAACAGCAATTTTCAATCCTCAATGTTCGCTCATTTTTGCTTGGTTTCACATTCGAAATCTGCCAGTTTTTCATTGGTTTTTTTATGTGGGGGGTTTCGGGGGCTTGGTTTGCCACAGAACATGCAGCCTGGCAAGTGTACATTTTGTATGCTCGACTATTACCCTATAATGAAGTCGTTTGCTGTTGTTTCATTCCTACATTCATTGCAGTGCATCAACACTGAGCTTTCACTAATTATATGGTTGTTAGGAGAACTCTTCACACATATACATACAATCGCACACTGGTAGCCAAAAAAACAAAAAGTTTTGCATACTTTTCAGAGGTTTCATTCACAAATGGCTGTGTGAAGGTTGTACATACATGGATGCCTGTTTTATAACACCACCATTGAGATGTAAATGCAGAAGAGCGCTTGAGAGAGAAGGAGAGAGGGAGGCAGGAGAGAATAGTAAAAGGATAACTTAGAAATTAACATTTAATTAGTAAACATTACCGAAAACTATATGAAAAATAAAAAAGTTTCGTAAGAGAGAGAAAGAGGGAAAGCAAGCCCAAAAATTCGATAGGATGTTGTTGTGCTACGAATAGTTGAGTTTAGGACAAAACTTAAATCAAATGTTAGCTTTGTGATTTTAAATCCAAATGTAATAAATGAAATAATATTTTATTTATATTCTCGAAATGTGGGGGAGAAGTACAGGAAAATTTTTTGTGTATGTATTGACCATAAAGAAAATTAAATAACACAGAAACATCGTATGCAAAGTGGGAATTTTCTTATTCTCCAGTTAAAATTATAAGAAACGCTTTTTTCTTATGAGTATTGATTTTGAAAGTGATTTTCAAAAGTGCGAACTTGGCTAGCTGTGACATCTATTTCATTGCTATCTGAAGAAATAAGTCATCATATTTCCAGATTTACACAAACCTCAGCACTGACCACCTACTTTTAATTAAATTAACTTATAAATTATATATTTATTACGTATAAATCTGTATAGAATACACAAATTGTATAAAATTGAAAGCTATTCGGAGGTATACCAAGTTGGTAATGGAATGACAACTATAAATAATCATTAAAGAGTACTAGAAGTAGTTTTATAGTCATAACAATCTATATATGTTGAACCATATCATCAATGTCGTGTCTGCTGAAAGCACAGTGAAGTTCAATTTGATTGAGCTAAAAGGCTGAAATTCTGCACAAACTTATTTCATGTTTAATTAATATCACAATGGGGGGAATATCGTAATAACCAAAGTTTCAAAATTGAAATTCCGATTCACCCAAAAATATGCAATAATTTTTGTCAAGTTATAACAAGAATTAGTGAGCAGATTTAGATTAGATTTTAAGGTTGTTTTTGCGTGCTTTAAGGATATCTCACTATTGTTCCTTAATTTCAAATATTTGTTTAGCTCTGCGAAATAGGTGATAGTTTGTCTCCTTTAAATGCAGTTATTAATTATTTACCAATCATAACATAAGACTACCATACTCTAATACAGATTATCCTTAGTACTTGGGGCGTGATATTTCATCAAATTGTGTACGATGTCATAGAAAACTTACCTAGCACAAACAAATAAAACTTTTTCATAACAATGACCTTTTTAGCGACTTATATGGCATTTAAGAATTTCTCCAGCGAGTTGGTAAAGCAAAATAAAATTAAATACTTAAATGTCATCATTGCAAAACTTATTTCTTGGTCCCTTGGAGTAATCCCCAATACTTTCAAAATTACGCCGTACTATTTTTATTCTTGATGTAAATAAACGACTACACGACCACATCAATATAATTAGGTATTTGATTTGTACTGGAATTGAAAGAAAAAGAAACACCTTTACCTCAATATCCAATAGCTCTACCTCAATATCTATAATTGGATTTTGCCTTAAATTCATAGCATACTTGAAGGATATTTTCTTAAGATAATTGTTATACCTTGAAATTTAATTAATATTTTGTCCTGTGAAGACAGGTATTTGCGTTACTTAAGTGTTTGATAAAGTATTTTATTACCATTCAAAGTCATGATTCAAATAAACAGGATTCAATTAATACCTTGAAAGAAACAAACAAAAATAAAGTCCCTTCCATCCAATGATTGAGATATGGGAGACCTTCTCACATTCAGCGAGCTTGCACGCATTTTATTTCTAGACTTACTCAACGGAACCTACAGTACCAATGGCGGCTCCCAACGATTGAGAAGCATCGATTATTCGAAGTGTGCGTCAGACACACAAGACTTGGCTATCGGGGGCAATCAAAATGCCCTTACATAAAGCCTCTTTAATCTGTTGTGGGACTTATACATCTTACCTCAAACAATTTTGCACAGCAAACTGAAAACACAAACTAAAAAGCATTTATTGCAGAATAAAGTTTTTGTCAAACATAAAAAGTCAATAATAAAAACATATCAGTACTAACCTTACACTAAGTGAATGGGAATTAATAACTCTCTTCTCAGAAACCCAACGATATCACCTTAAGGAAACCCTTGCAGTATGCTACGAGTTTTAAACAATTAGTTACTCTTCCATTTTGAAATACCTTACATGTATTTATTTTCACATTTTTCTCACGAATCGTAAATATATTTTCACCTTTATGCTGATAATTGAATTCTACAAGAAATTTGTAGCATACTTTAAGGATTTCTCACTTTATTACAGGTTATCGTTAGCACATGCTATGATATTTTAAAAAAATTTATATAATTCCTCTTCTATTTCTGTTTTATGGATACTACGTGATACGCCGTGCAATTCACCTACTTTCTCCCTCTTCTTTCCCCACCTCCCTACACAAAAATACACGCTGTCCACCATGTTCGCCATAGAGTGTGTTTTGAAAACAATAAGATTGCTGTTGATTTGTAGCTGGTTAGATTGTTTTGTTTGTTTGCACTCGTTTAGTTAGTAGGGGGTCTTGAATGTTCAGTTTCATTTTCTATTTTTCTTTCTCATTCTTTCATCTGCCACATTAATACACAAACACACACACACACACAATTGCTGTGAGTATTTTTCTACTCACAGTTTGTTTTTCTTTTTCATTTAATTTTAACTATGTAAAATGGCAAAACGAAAATGCAATTAAAAATACGTTTTATGGCTTTGTTATTGTTACGTTTTGATATTTGCTTAGGTATATGTGTGTGAGCGTGTGTTAGAGAGTATAGAAAGTGCATATGTCGTAGTTGGTAGCCCCGTATGTGAGCTATATGTTTATACTACTAAGATTGTTTTTGTTATTTTTCTGATTCCTCGCCATTATATAAAGCTGTAAAAAGTGTTTTTCATTGTTCGCATAAAAATTGCATCCCCTCCCTTACTGCTTTTATCTCTTCCCCCCGGTGATGTTGTTAGGAAACTATTTGATGCCATAGAAAATATAGAAAATTGCACTAAAAACAGCAGTTGCAAATGAAAACATGTTGCAATGGGTTTGTGAAGAGGGGGTCAAATTATCCCACTTAATATCGGAGAGATGATGTTTACGTTCCGTTATAGTAAGAGAGAGGTGTGACAAGTTAGGTAAACAATTTTATGCTATGGATAAATTCAGTACACAGTTGTACTGACATTACCCCCCTTTTGAAAAAGACTAACCAAATTCTTGGATATATTTTTTCACAGTCGAAATTTTCAAATATTTTCCAAATTTTCATTTTTACAATCTAATTTTTTTGCTACAAAGGAAGAAGTAAATTAAATTTTTATTTTGGAAAAACTATAATCAATAAATAAAACAATGTTCAAGAAAATACTTTCCTAAACCGTAACTTGGAATGAAATGAAGTCACCTCGTTAGTTCAGATACCAGCCGTAGGTTGGTTAACAAAATATCCACAGTGTTTGACGCAATAATTTATGTTACGCCTGAAAGCATGCTATGACATTTATTTCTAATAGATACTGGTTAGTAAATATCAAAGGTTTGGACTTCAAAAAAAAATTAAATATTTGATTTAGCTCACTGTCGCAGTGTATACCATTAATTACCTAAAAGATATTGATGTCAATATCTGTTAGTACAAACGATCACCACTGCTTCAGGCTCAATGTGAATCATTTCATTGACCATGGAAGACAGTTTGTTTATTTGAAACTTGTGGAGAGTGTCTGAGAAAATGTTATTGGAACCTCTGTATGATTCATCAAGGAATGACTGAAATGTCCACAATATTCCATGGTCATCTAATTACGCTTCTGATGTCTACATCGAGGCTTACAAATTAGCTTCTGCTTTAAGTAGAGTAGAGTAGAGGCAGTGTTTTTCGGGAAGTCACTGATTTGATATTAATAGTTACCCTATGATGTATGTTAATATTAAGTCATTACTAACGTTATCAACTCGAAGTGTTACAGATCAGGCCATCAGATTGATGACCTAGAGCCTACTAACATTAATCTTCGTAGTACAACAACATTCTTGCGAACAGTTGGCAAATATCCTATCAAAAATTAAGTGCTGCTCTGTCTTCATAAAATCCTCTGGATTGCATTTACATTTATATTTGCAAGTTTTTTGAATTAGTAGACATTTGAATGTGGGTTAATGGAACGTGGCCAGACAGGATGGACTGTCCTGGCCCATATAAAAATGTATTTCAACGGTGTCTAACGAACAGTTAGTATTATTGTGGAACGACTCTGACCGATGCGAGGCTTTGGATAGGGCAGTTTCTTTAACATACTTATGGTAATATCACTTATGGTGATATTTAAGATGGTACTTATGTACGTACGTTGATGATAGAGACATCATTCGACAAAAACTAGGAAATGTTATTACAGCCTTCTCAAGCATTGAGAAATAGCGAGCAAAAGTGAATGCTAATGTGGTAAATAGGCACAAACTAAGGTAATTATTTTGATGAATAAAGTACCGAATAGTTTAGAGAGCTGCGTGAATAATTACAGTGATTACTTTGCGATGGTCTTGTAATTGGAAAAACAGTATTATTTGCCAAAAAATGCTGCTGTCTATTAACTGAAAAGGCCGGCCCTGCTTGTCAAGAGCAGAATTCTGGACTGTGACCGAAGCGGATAAATTAATGCTGAAAATCGCTCCGTAAATTATATGGATTCATCATCGTTAAGGAAAAGTATAGGCGAGGCATAAGTCATGAACTATATGGAATATATGCAGACATCAACATAGACAGGTACAGGAAAACACGGCAATTGTGTTGGTTAGACCATGTTGAGCAGTGAACTATGTGGGAGGGAGAGGGATCAGGTGCCTGAAATTCTGTTATAACATGATGTGAGGATGGGGTGAGAAGAAGACGAGGAGGAACCGTCTGGAAGCGTTTGTAGCAGATATTTAGTTTATACGTATCTATTCCATCCATGTAGGTAAGTATAGAGTAGAGGCGCCAACATTGTCCTTGCAGGCTCACTTCTCTATTCGAATCAGGTATGCTCCCTAGTCAAGACCCATCTAGCCATACCAACCCCATACCAGCTCATATTTAGTGGACTTTGTATCCGTCATGGCCGTCTGTTCCATGTTCAAACGTTTAAGATCCCAGAAAGCTTACATATGCTAGTGTTGATAGTTTTTGCGAGCATATCTGGATTTGTGCAACAATAAACAACATCTAAAACAACTAAAACGTACCGTACGTAAAAAAAAAAAAAATATAAAACTCTAATGAAAAATTCTAAAAAAAAAAATATTCCGAACTATATAGATTTTGTTGTTATTGCTATGAAAGGATGAAACTATAAATGCTGAAAACCGGAGCATCGGCGATACGGTTGCTTTTATTTAGATATATTTTTTTTGTGTATGTACTTTTAAAGTACACGAATCTACCCATACACCCACACACAGAGTGGTTAGTTTACTATGTATCCTTAAACTTACACATTTCCAATCTATGCACTCTGCACATGCAATATTGGAAAATATTTGTGATATTGAAAACAAAAATCTGGGAGGAGAATAAAAATCTCTACGAGCTGTGTGTGTGTGAGAGCACAAAATAAGCGAAAAAGTTTCACTTAACATGATTTTTATGTTGCCAAAGGCAACAAACCAGCATTTGATGCAATTGTGAAACAAAACAATAGAGCGCGTTGGCGCATTCACACCCCACGCCACCCTGAGCCAATGGATGGCAAGGACCTTTTGGCTGTTGTTTGGTTGAGAATATATAACAAAAAGTGAATATATTGAGTACGACATGGATAAATGCTGCTTAATCAAAAGTTAAGTGAAAGTTTTGTGCGGACAGTTTATGGACGAGATGAAGTTTGTTGATGATGACGAGGATGGCGCAAAAACGTTACTCCTGCTCCAGCTGTTGTAATGGCTACTGCTGGTTTGCCCCTGTTGAAATAGAATGCGGGGGAGTTACTTTTTTCCACTTTTGATAATAATGATGGCTTTGCCACAGCTGCATTTGATCATATGAAGTGGCTAGCTCTGCACAAAGTTTACTGCACCACTCAATCACATATGCTGTTGTCCTGTCGAGCTAACGAAAAGCGTTCACATGAACCAGAAGTGCACTTAATAAACACAACAACACCAGAGGACCTTTAGAAATGTTGTTGCGTTGTTGAATTTTCTCGTCTTCAACAATCTCTCGTTTCGTGGGATTGGTGGAAAACAGCAGACATTCACATGAAAAAAAAAAACGACTGCCGACTACCAAATAAACTCAAGTCGTATGTTATTGACCTCCTATGAATGGATTCAATAGCTGCTGTGGCCGTAAAAAAATTGTTAGAATTAAAGAAAAAAAAGCCAATAGCCTTGAGGTGTTTTATACGATACAATTTTAGAGCAATCAAACATGACTAACTCAGACGGCGGACAAAACAGATGGGAATCATCTTCTCTTTTGGCAGGTTATCGATGATAGAATGTAAGGAAGAGTATATGCGGCGGTAATTTAGGCTAGAGAATAAGTGCATTTGGGTAGCGAAAAATTGATGACTGTACTTCAAGTGTGATGCAAATTTGCCAAAAAACGGAGTGTATAGAAAATAGCTGGGGACTGTGATGGTTGATGTAAAATATGAAGGAAGAGTCTAGAAAAAAAAAATGTCAGGCATTTCATCTAAGGACCTACCACAGAAAAACTGATAAATGCAAAATACCAAAAGAAGAAAATGAATGCTGCCTAACCTTACAACATAACTAACACTTCATGAAATGGGTAGTGAACCGCATTTAAATCCCAAATCTACAAACATCGGAAATGTCGTTTAAAAATTTAAGAATTTCAATATCCTTGCGTTTAAATTGAAAGCAGCACAATGCTGATCCAACTAGCCAAAGTTAAAAGAATTTTTGTATTTATAGGATGTAAAATCGAAAATTTGAATTTGGACTACTATGCTTGATTTCAAATAGATATCAAAGATTGAGTGAACATAACTGCTTCATAGTTTTTATAGCTTTAAATTTATTTAAGCTATTCTTAAAAAAATCAAAAGGTTTCATTCCAACCACCTCCCACAATAACATTTTCAAAACATCACGATTTTATCACATGTCTAACTTTATTTAATAATATCGTTGTTTCATTAAATGTCAAATATACAATACATGGTACAACATTTTGTTCTTCTAATTTAGCCAAGTCACGTGAGCAAAATTCGTTATATATATGAGCTTTGTTTCTCCTGAATTATATTATTTTTGTCACTTATCAAGTCTGCCGCGTACTTCTAAAACGACATTTTCATTTAATTTTCCTTCAACATTTTACTAACAGGTGCATGACTTTCTAGTTTTCCGTGTAGCAGCTATTCCGTTTTAACTTTTTTGCGCCTCGTAATTGGTGTTAATATGCGTGTGTTTAAATCTAAAGTGAGTGAGTGCAGTGAATAAATGTGTTAAATCACGATGTGATCAAGAGAATTAAATACAAGTTTTAACAGTCATAACAGGTTGTAACAAAAGCAATATAAACTTTTACAAAACATGGGAAAATTCTAGGTTGTTAGTAAAGTTACATAACTGTCGCAAGTGTTGATTGTTATTTGCTTATAGGCAGTAAATATGAGATAGAGTGGCAGCCAAAAAGTATGCTAACGAGAGGAAGGGCAAAATATCTGGCAAAGTAGGATGGTTTATGGCAGTTCAGAGATGGTGTAGCGTTACGGTTAGCAACTATTTCATGAAACAAACACAGGGTGGCTGATGATTGTTGTTACGACTATATTAAGAAACCCAAATAATTTTTTCTTTCAAATCATATGCATAATTCTTTCTTTATTCATTGAGAAAAATAATGCATTTTTATTAACACTTTTCAGTAGATTTTACAACTTATTTAACTGATCTTCACGTTTGGTGACACATGTGCGGTAACACTGCTCATTTCCACCTGGGAAATTAGACAGTTTTGTTCTAAACCATCCAAATTTGTTGAGACTGTCTTGTGAACTTCTTGTTTGCAATAACCTCATAAGAAAAAAATTAGGGGCATGGAGTTTCTTAAGAACTGGTTATCGGAGAATTTTCACTGCAGTTATGCTATAAAATGGCTGACTATGTACAAGTTGTACCAACAGAGTTGAAGGGGATTCCCCTTCCGTGCATTTGTGGGCAGAAATATGCCATTAACATCTTTAAGTTTCGTGGATAAACTGACATCTTTGGTAATAACATTCATCAGCCACCCTGTGTGTATTAAAACCTGCCTCTTAATGAGAAATTCTCTATTTGAGTACTATTTCGTGTTACCATTTTTATGTGCCTCTATTTATACACAATTATTTTTCTTCAAGGCAATTCTAATCTTAACAAACTTTAAAGGAACGTTGTAAAAAAACGATGCAGAAGAAATAAATTACTTTACTGCACACACTCTTTGAAATGAAATTGTAGTTCTATTGGGGATCTATCCTATACACTTAACCATTTTTTTACTTTGTGAAAAGGCTACATTTTAAAAGTCCTCAGTAATTCAGAGAAGAGAGCTGCAATAAAGTTCTGAATATATTTGAAACCTTCAGAATCATGGCGTTGATTGGCTTGAGGTAGCATTGTGATCAAAATATGTGACAGTTTTTTTAATCTTTATGTATTCTTTCAGATCTACTTCGCCACCCCAAAATGTTGTCTTCGAAGATGTTTTATAGTTTAAGGAAGTCGCACGATGCTAAATCAGATGAATATGTTGGATAGTTACATTTTCGGCAAAGAAACTCGCGGAGAGAAAATACAGTGAGAGGAGGTTCACGAATTGGACCTCTTTTTCGAATAACTACGCGCAAATTCTGTTCACCCAAAACCTTCTGTGACGTTTCAAATGTTTCGGGAGCAGAAATTTCATTTTGTAAACAAAATTTCATAAAACTTTTTTGTTCAACAAAATTGCACACGCAAATTACTTTACAAAAGTCGCCGAAATTCATTTCAAATTCATTCAAAAAGAAGCGTAGTTTTAAAGCTAATGATATTTAGGATAAGAAATTTGTTACAGATGTCTGTTGCAATGCAAGCAATTAGGGAAAGGAAATATTCCTGAGATTCGATATACCTTCTGAGCAAGGTAGCACACATATTATCTGAACCTGATCACGTTTCACGGTGTGAACATGTACATTTCATCATCCCATGGAATAATGCACATGTGCCCATCATCTAAATTCATCATGCTAGGATAAGAAACCTTACAGTTCATTACTCCATATTATTAATGTCAGAGAAATTATTTTGATGATTTTGGGAATGCAGCAAAAAGTCTCTGTTTTTTCGCCATAAAGTATGCTGTACCTGCTCCGATAACATTTGTGTCATGTGTAAGTGTCATACTTGTTTATTTCGATAAAATGTGTTAAATATTCAGAAAAAAAATATATAATATAGAAAAAAATTCATAGCTAGCCTTTACATTTTCTTAGCAAAAGTTTGATAACACGATCACTAAGGAGTCAGGTGCGGTCCTTTAGGCATGTTAGTGAGTTTGAAGAACAAATATGAGCTACGGTTTTTGTTATGTGGTTGCTGCAGTTTTGATATTTTATCGTATAAAAGAAGATTGGTGAACAACAATAATCGAATTAAAACCACTTCATAAATAAACCATTTCTTAAGTAAACTAGATGCATATCTAAATAAAAAAAAATAACGCTTAATCACAAAATTTCAAAGCTTTATGAGGCATCTCCATTTCATAATTTGGAGAAGGTTTTCCACGGCATTTACCATTGCACTATCAGCATATATTTAAAGTGGTAGGGTTGAATTCTGAAACTGATTACTTAGTTCTTATTATAAATCAAGGTTACTTTCAGCTCCGAAAAATGCTACGAGTCTCTATGCAGGAGAGCAGAACTTTATAAGGGACCTGGAGAGGTGTCCTCTTATACCGAAATATCAATTCTCTTGATTTAGTGCGCTAAAAAGAATCCATTTCTCAGTTCATGCTAGAAAGAGAGTATTTTGGGAAAGAGTACTTAAAGCAGGTTCTACTTTAAGTACTACAAACTATACCAGAGCAACCACAAAGTAGCCTTTACAAACTCCATATCTATTACATTTCCACATCCTCCGCAAGAATAAGATATACTCTTAGGCTGGTACGTACTATAACCACAAAATATTTATCCAATCCCCTTAATTAGCTGCTGAATGATTCCACTAAATGTATTCTATTAACACGGCACCTATGCGTAAGCAAATATTCAAACCAAAGTGTAAAGCCTAATTACAGGCGTGTTAGGAAACAACAGCAACAACGCAATGTGGTTGTAGGTCCAACTGAAAAAAAAAACGAGAAAAACACAACAACTCCGCAAACTAACAAAACCTAAAACCTCACCAAAATGCCACCCACACGTTAGCCAGCATACAAAAACATAAAACGACGACGTAAATATTGATTTACGAGCGGGTCAGGGAAGCACGAGTGTGTGTGTGTGTGTAAAGTAACCCGATCATCTCCATAGCCAAAAGCACTAAAATTTTGCTCCACAACAAAAATAATTATACATTATTTATAATAAATTACTAACTAATGGAAACTAAAAATGTCATTTTGCCAGTCAACTTTGTATATTCGCCATTATCCAGCTAAGGTAGGGCTGGCTGTTAAACAAAGTAAGGGCTGGCCCCGCGACCATGGGCTTATAGAAAACAAAACAATTTAGGCATAAAATTTCTTCCATTTGCACGGTGTCTACCTTCAGGCGTCAGCCCACCCCTAATATTATGCTAATAGTCTGGCCAGTAATTTTATATCCCTAACGTATGGACGCTCACAGAGATGTGTGGGAGGATTTAAATGCGATACCATAAAAATAGCGTAAAAATTAGAATTTCATACATTAATTTATTATGTTTTATATAACTAGAAAAATTATGTACGTTTTCGTTGGCGGTTTTTCCTATTTTCAAAATTTATTATTATAAAGCGATTGGGTTTGTGTTGTTGTTTTGAAGTGTTTTGTGGATGGTTACGTAATACAGTTTAAATTTTTAATTGTCCAAAATTAACTTAATTACTATACTATTAATTATTTAAACTACAAATTACGTGTTTTCGTATTTCCCATTTAGTGGTCGTTAGTTTAGTGGTCATGCCAGTTGGTACTGCCGGTTTTGCTTTTAGTGAGTTATGTTGTTTTAAATGTCTGCCATTGGCAAGGCAAATGGAGCGAGTATACGGGTATATTGTGAACTTTATAGAAACTAAACATGTGGCCTATTATGTAAGAGTATCGAACATAAAACGTGTTAGCTATAAATTTTCAACCAAGGCTACAATTTGAAAGCAAACGTACTTTTGGCCTCAATACCAAGAGGATTAAAATTTGCTTTGTATCGCATACCGTTGTTAATAGAGCGAAATAAACACTGAACATTTTTGTAATTTAGCCATTACATTTTTATGAGTTCGTATGATGCAGATAATATCTGTTAGATGCCTGATACGCGATAAATGAAGTAAATAACATTGACAAATCTTAATTGCTGCCAATAATCCCAGTTCTTTACCACGTATAAAACGGCCTTATAATATAGATTCAATTTAGGTAGTTCCTTAGAAAAATGCTGTAAAATATTCAATTTTCCAAATGGCACAATTTTCCCAACAATAATCATCGCGGGTTTACGACAGGACAATTACTTGGCAAATAAGCATATTCAGAAATTTCTTGAAACTCATAATCCTTCCTATGACTCAATATTTACGTAAGAGAGACTGCCAAAGTATAATGTAAAAGATGAAAGCACAACTTATGAAAACTTGGCCTTAAAAAAAAGCTCCGAGTTCGGAATAGTCGTTAAGAATGATTCGAACCTATTTACATTGTTATTAAATAGATCTTGCAAACCTGAAATTCACACAACTCGTTCTTAACGGGAACCCAACAATATGTATGGCGTCTTTGTAGGATGACGCTGACTGACACAAAGTCTTCGGTGAAGATAGGCATACCGAGCCTTTTTGCACCAAACGAGGATTTAGGCAGGCCGGTAGTCCAACGTGCGACCTCTTGAACATACTGTTGGATATGATTATGAGGAAAACTGCAGTCAACACGACTGGTACCATCTTTAATAAAAGCCATATGTTACTCGCATATGCGGATGACATAGACATTATTAGCCGAAAACTGCGGGGTGTTGCTGCAGCCTTCTCAAACATCGAGAATGAAGCAGCGAAAGTAGGTATGGTGGTAAACGAGGACAAAGCAAAGTTATTGGTTTCAACCAACAAACAGTCTACTCGTTTGGGAGGCAGTGTGAGCGTTGAAAACTATAATTTTGGTGGAAGAATTCATTTACCTCGGTTCCGCTGTAAACAAAACGAATGCTGTCTGTATGGAGATAAAAAGGAGGGTATTACTTACTAACAGATACTACCTATACTATGGGTTAAGCAAGCGATTTATTGATAAAGCTCTCTCTCGATAAACGAAAATCCGGCTGTACCAGACATTGGTTCTACCTATTTTGTTATATGGCGCAGAATCCTGGCTTATGACAGAAGCGGATGAATCAGTACTGACAGTTTTTGAGAGGAAAATACTCCAGAAAATATATGGGCACATCGTCGCTATATACTCGTACCGACATCGACGTGGTCAAACACATTAATATACAGCGTTTGCGTTGGCTGGGTCATGCTGTGCGGATGGGCCCAAATGCTCCGGCGCGGAAAATTTCCGACAACGAACTCCATGGACGACGCAGAAGAGGACGATTAAAACTCCGTTGGAAAACCAGACTTTCGAGACCAAGTACTATCGAAACTTGGTGTGACTAATTTGAAGAGAAGCGCAGAAGATCGGAGCGTTTGGAATTATTTTCTACGGGCGGCGTATAATAGATAAGTTATGTCTATTCCAGTCGCCACCTAAGAAGAAGAGTATCATTTCTTAAAAAATTGATGGATTATTTTTTTGTGCGTACCCTCAAAGGTACAGGAAACCAGAACAGGGATATAAATATAGAAAAAGAAGCAAAGCACGATCTGTATTATTGCAATTGTTTAAGATAATACAAACACAATTGAAATTTATTAAAACTAAAGTTAATTACATTAAAATTAACTAATAATTTGTACAAATTCCGCCGCCTGCAAATATGCAACACCAAGTTAGATGCTTCTTAGCAAACTAGTAGAATTAACTCTCGGGTGTGCAATATGTGTCACAATAAGCGAAGATTATGCTCTTAAATAAAATCTGAAGAAGAAATATAGCATTGGCAAGCACTTATGAAGTTATGAATGGTAATCAATGCGCAAACCACTTTAACATATGCAAAATAAACGATTTGATTTTACTCAGTCATTTAGTTAAGGTAGTATTTCAGAAAGCATCGGTGACATACAAACAACTTTACATCGCAGTGTAATAAACGGTATTGCATCCTACATGAAATACAAAAACTGATACAAATTAATTTCTTTAAAAAAAAAAAAAAAAATTGATGTTGAATTGACTAGAGTGACTTTGCAGCACTACTAATCTGCTATTTAGAATATTACCTCCTCCATGTACTAGAATTACTTGAAGTTTCAATGCGGTGAAATGACCGACATTGTAGCCTATAAGAAACAAAGGAAAACAATATTTCCTGCGCCACCTATCGCACTACAATTTTACTGTTTTATTGTTACTTACTATTCGGATTCTTCTTATATGAGAGATGTTCTACACACTTGTAATCGTAAAAACAACATTGATGCCTATAGGTATCGAATGGAAAATTCTAAATCTATTGATTTTATTTAAAAAATTCCTCTACAGAAATATTATAGGAAATTCTTACATTTCTTCCTTTATGTATTCCTTATCGTCCCATTGTAGTCTTTGAACAGCTTCAAATATTCCGTCCAAAATGAAAATATCAACCACACCATACCCACTTTCTCCCAACTACTCCCAATATTCAATGGAGTGTTAAGCATAACTGACATCTCTTGTGATCAAACTTATAATGCTAATACGATATCTATAGAAACCAGGTAATCTTACTGCTCACACTCTCAGTGGCACACAAGAGAGTTGAGAAAACCTTTCACTTATCGATGAATTTTCAAAAAGGACTTCAGATTTTTTCCTTCTAGTATTGGCAGGTTGAAAGAACATACATCGTCATTTGATAGTGTTCAATTTAACATATATGAAATGACATCTACAATATGCTTGTCATGCATAAGATGAGGAAGAAAATTTCCACTACGCAGATAGGACGACATATCCTTGCGAAAACTAATAACAGTCCACACTGAACCACCACCCAGTTGAGGCCCTCAATGCCTGAATGTCCTTGTGCTTTGACGCAGCTTGATGCTTTTCTTGACTTAATTTTATATGTTCCTTATATGGGGTATTTCATCCTGCTTCAAAGGCATTGAAAGTATTCGAGAGGGGCATGCACATATAAATATGATGATATCCTGTGTGTCCTTCCATTCGTTCCCCTTGTAGTGACATCGTTAAAACCAATATTCTAGTGAGGCAGAGAAATATTTTTTATTGATATTTTACTCACTCTTGTTGATAAAGGTATAGTTAAAGTTGATGAGTGTGTTTATTGAGTATCTGCTTTTGATATTTGATTGGCAACGGAATAGGCAAAAAGTGTGTGTTTATTTTGAGCAAAGAAGATGTATTACACACTCCCATATGAGTTCTGCTAAAGGTATACTTTTACATGTCCTTTCACAAACTCAAACTCAAACGCATACACATATTCCCTTTTAAATATATATCCTTCATCAGACCTTTGTGTAAGTTACATTTGATTGAAATTGTAAAGAAGATACGTAATGTGTGTAGTAACAAGTAAATTTTATAGATATACTGTATATACAGACACTGTATATATAGTATAGTTTGACAGCTGTCATATTTTCTATATATAGCAGCATGAAAGATATCCTTACAACCTTTTTATGTGCTTATATTGAAACCCAAACGAGAATGAATTTTGAAAATGAAATTGAGAAATTTAATTGATGTACAAAAATTAGAGCAAATAAGTAAACGAAAACGTAATTTATGCGTAACGATAAAATAAAATTAAATTTATTCCGATAAAATGTAGGGAATATGATTATGTGAATATGATATGATAGGCAACGCAGCTTACAATGGAATACGCAAAATGAAAGGCAATGACAGGAGGGTTTTATGGGATAACATAAGGAAGAAAACTTTTTGGAAAACTACAGAACTGGAAAATATTCATGAAAACAAGGATAACGTATTAGGTGCACAAGATTGATTGTAGTGTCAACTATATTCAAAGACTAATTTTCAACTAACCGTCTCCACTTTCAACGCTCCATTTTTCAATTAAATATTATGGCACAGTAGAAGATAATTAGTTATATCAACTTGTTTATATCAACAACTTTCTTCACCTTTCCTCCTACTTTCGCACTTCAACTGCACATATAATATTTCCTTCCAGGAGATCCTAAATACTTGAGTGATACAAAAAACATTCCTTGCGAAGGTTTCATCTGGAGGGAGATAACCCTGTTTTTCAATCTTCGTTTTTTCTCAAACGAATTTGAAATGTCACGCATTTAAAACTACGAGAATGTTTATGTTGTTTTTCAAACTAATTCTACTAAACTTGTGGTGGAAAATCCATATTAACAATTATGCTTAAACGTAAGCTTTAAAATTTAAAGTTTATGAAATCAGTAGCATAAACCATTAGAATTCTGATATGAAAAATTGCGTTTGAAGTAGGCACGATATAGAGCCTAACGAATTTGAGAACCCCCAAATATTCCTGTCAAAGTAGGCACGTTAGTAGACACTCTTATACTTTTGTAAAAGACCATAAATTCCAAGAAGGAATTTAACAATTTATTTTTTAAAAGCTGTTATGGAAGGTTTTTGGCAGTTTAATGTTCTTTTCAACACGAAGTCATGCTATGAGACTCGCATTTCTCCTCAAGTGATCATGCACACATCTGTGTATCTATTCTTAAAAAAGGTCCTAAATGGCTTCCCTTGAAAAATAGAAAGAAGAGAATTTACAACTACTACCTGTTGCCTTCTAAATGCTCTTAGTTTGAGTTAAAGAAGGCATTCAAGTTGGGGTTAAGCAAATGCCAGGCAGTTATGAAACTGCCACAAAAATGTGTATATACTGCCAATTTCAAGAACTGATTCCTGATTTATGTAACAATTCTAATAAGTAAAAACATATTTCTGAAGAGTACATCATTACAAATAAAATATGTTTGAAATATATTTCAACTGAGCTATAGCAGTGCATGCATGTTGCATTCTCAATCACATATAAGTCAATTAAAAATGGTATTATATGCTAACATGTATCGAGATGATCAACTAGCTCACAAGTGACAAAAGAGTTATCATATTAAAATGGATCTTAACCCGCTTATGCTTAATAAAATCAATGTCAAATTGAAAACGTTTAGTACCATCTAATTAACTATATATTCTGTAGTATTAAAGGGTTTTTCTTAATTTGCACACCTCAATTTTAATTAATAGAATTAACATTTAGCTTCCCCATTAACAAAAATTGGATGTCAATATAAAAAGTAAAATAATTTAACCTATCTTTACCTATAAAAAAAATTAAACAAATACGATTCGCAATGAGATCCTAAATGTATGCAACATTTTTGCTATAACGCAAACTCCTTAAGGCATACCTCCATATACGATCCCATGACGTTTTCTTAAAAAAAAAACCCCGATAAATTTAAAAAAATGTTCTTAAATATGTTTAAGCACAAGGCACTAGTTCCTAATGTCAGCAATTTAAGTCAGACATAACATTCCATTTAATTTAGTTTTAAATTGAAATTTTATCCATTAAATTTGTTATGTGAAAACATCTCATTTAAGGCGATTTGTACATTTCACTTGAAATGTCCGCAATGTAAAATCGATTTGGCATGAGACGCCACTACTCATGCGATTATATATTCAAGGCACGTCTTCTAATTGATATCGAGCAATATCAATTGTATACATACAACTGTTACATATGCGGCCCAGAGATGATGTCAATAACGATGATTACATTGATGATGGAGCACAACTAAAAATAATGTTGTTTTTTCATTTTGTTCGCATATGAATGAACGTGCAGTTCCAAAAAGTAAGCTCCATTATACGTTTCGCTGAAAGCCTCAAAAAGTATGCAATTGTATGATTCGAATGTGCTGCACCAAAAAGTATTCTACACTATTACTTTGTGCATGTGTGGATATATGTGTATGTTCGAACAGAACACAAAATCATAGACTGACAAAGGAAAGGGAACGGGCAGTTAGTGATGTTTGATGTCTTGTATCAGTTTTCGTTGATAGTCTCACTCAATGGCTGTCTCACTGGCTGTGTCGGAGTTTTGTGTGTAAGAGTTCATTTAATATGATGTTTCAAACTCGATATTATTGAAATCATAGCAGGGCTTCAAAATCGGGTTTCGAAACGTTTTTGTTTTGTTTGTTAACTCTGTGATAATGATGAGTCTCGTAGAACACGGCGATGTATCGATTGCATGCACGAATTGTGCATGATGATGATGATGAGGATAATATCTCTCGTATAGTTGAATGTTCGAATGTGTGTAGAATGTATATATGTGTGTGTTTGTTCTGTACACATGTGAGTTCAATTGGAAAATCGTGCGGAGTTTGAAAGCAAATATACTAAAGCATCCTGCTACTGAACTTACATAAACGAAGAGGCGTTCGATCCGAAAAAAATCCATAGATTTACTTGAATTTTTCCCTTGGCTGATAGTATATATCCTTTTACGCCTCCTCTTCTTCCTTCTCCCAGCCGGTTCTTTCTTTTTTTTGTATTGTACGATGATGTACTCATTCCATATTGCCAAAACCATATGATGGAAAATCACGAAAATCTATTTAGTTCGATACGCTGTAAAGTATGCTATAGTAAATGCAGTTAAGCATTAAATTGTTACTCAACAAAATCGTAACGACTGAGCGAGTATATGAGTGAACGTTTGAAGGATACAAAAGAAGCAAGTGGAACAAATCGGCAAAAAAAAAAAAAAAAACAAAAATATTGGATCAACGGAAAATTGCTAACAAATTTACAATTGAATTATTAAAGCTCTATGTTTTTGTCAAACAGAAATTTGAGGAGAATGAAAAAATTAAATTGCATTTGGGGATGATGTTTAAATAAATCTTTTGGGTGCTTAAGAGATAGTGATGCTTCTCTGTATTGGAACTTGGGAAAACTTGTACTATTGTGGCATTCTACATTTTGGATTTATTGAAGTTAGTGATGGTTGTCTAATGGTCAAATACAGTTGATACCTTGTAGAAAATTGGACCATGAAATAAACTCCAGAACAAAAAACATTATTTATTACAAGAAAATTACATTTAGAACAATTTGACTAAATTTTGTTATTTATCCATTTACCGAAATAAATATTTTTAAAGATATGTGAATATTAATGCGTCTCACATACGAAATTCCACTGCATATATTGAAGATGTAAATGATGTGCTGACAGATTTTTAATAATTTCGCTACAAATTGCCTCAGTTATCAACCCAACTTAACATTTCTGCTATTTTTCTGTAAATCCTGTACGATAGAAATACTAACGAATGATCTGAAATCAGCTTTAATAACGAAGTATACGAATGTATTGCTTGTACGATAGTACAATTATTGCATTATAGGTGGCATTGGGGTGAACATGTGAGATACGGACAACTTTATAATACAAAATTCACTCTTCCGCTGTACTCAAAGAGTAGAATGCTTAGTTAGACCTAAAAACTTCAAGCAAATTTTCAAAGCTACCTGTAGTAAAAAGGACAACCATAACTTTACAATGCACTATATTATTATAATTATTACAATTTTAGATCACTGCAAATTACCAGGTAGAACTTAAAGAGCAAAGATATATTTCGGCAAATTGGTCGATTGCAGTGTCAATGCTGTCCATTTTCATTTTCATTCTCAAGAGCATTACAAAATCTGACTGGTTTCAGTGCAATTGAATGGAAAATAAGAGGGTGTAAAAAATATATATGAAGCTAGGCTCTTTTCCGGAAGGAACTTGAAAGGTCGCAATTATTCGGCAGCGTTCAGATTTTATTAAGTACTATACAGTAATACAGCGGACAAATTTCTATGTCATTGCAATCCACCAGTTAAAAATGACAGAGCACCAATTGGATTTAAAGAAATTAGACAATGATTAGGGATATGATTTGACATAATATTACGCTGTGTTATATTTTAAGTAGAATTGTGGAGATTTATAAGAACTATCGTGTTCAAAAGCCAGCTGGCTAGCCAGCTATCAATTTTTCAAAAAGAAAAAAAAAAATCACTCAAAACTTCATGAAACGCATTTTGTGGAAAGATACTTAGCACCTCAAGTGCTTCTTTCTGAGTCTCACATTTTGTTGTCATATGAAATGATATACAATTTCATACAATGGAGGATGACTGTGAATTTTCTTAAATTTCCCTACCAATTCAATGTTCCCTCATGACAAACCCATAATCCTAGAACACTTCAGCCTTGAAATAGTAACAAAATTGAAAAGAAATCAACTGCACAAAGCAATTAATTTAGAATTATTTAGTTTTTGTTTAACACAAACTGTCGACAAAGAAGTAAAGCATATATTTAGGCACATGCAACAAAGGCTTTTCACTTTGTTTCATTTTCATCCTGTATTTTTCAGGCAGTTTGCCTCTGCTTCAAGTACATGATGAGTGTTTTGAAATAGTGAATGAGTGTATTCTCTTTGTGTGGGTGTGTACGGGTATGCAAGTGACATTTGCTTTTTGAAAATTCATAACATTTGAAATTCTAAAAACGATTTTCTTTATGTTTATGCTCAGTCTATTCTCTTCTGACAATCACAAAACCCTCTCTAAAATGGATTCACATAGCACGGGGAAAAGGATATTCTGTTCGAATATGCTCGTTGTTGTCTACATGTAGTCATGTGTAAAAATACATATGCTTGTTTTTGAAATGGAACACAGGGAACATAGCAAAACACGCACACACAACCGAACACAGCTCTACAACATAGACCAATAAAATCATATGAAAAGTTGCTGGCAATAAAGTTTAACATACACTACTGCTAGACTCTATCATACAAACAGACGCTCATCGCACTCACTTGCACGCTCTTGATATCCTCCTCTGCATAAAGTGATTTCATTCTCGTTTTGGCTATACAGCTTTTTTGTGTGTTGTGCTCAGTTGTTTTGTGTTTTTGTGAAATTTCAATTTGAAATTCAAACTACTTTTATAAACTACTCCTGTAGCGAATGTGTTAGATTATTTTAAAGTACTTCATGAAATATCATGCTCTAAACAAAAACAAACCCTTTAGAAGTATGATAGCAGGAGGAACAAGAAAATTCTGAAGTGTGTATATAATAAAAACACGAAAATGGAATATGTTACAAAAGACAGTGCACACTGTTTCCCACAAAAGAAAAAAATCCTTATTTAATTACTTATTTAGCTTATTTTTAATTCGGTTCATGTTAACCACCAACTTCTCCAATCCAGTCAGCCAAATATTCATCAGGGTATTTGTGACGTGATATTGGATTTGTTTTCAGTTCTTACAGACGCGTCGGATTTTATGATCCCAACCGTTAAAGCTATAAATTTTTATGATTGTAACATATTTTATGAAGCTCGGTTTCGCTACGACTCTCTTTGCGTCGCGAAAAGTATGCAATAAAAAATTTGTAAAAAAACAACTCGTATAAAATGCATAAATATAGATAGTAAAATGAGGTTGTATAAAATTATCAAAATGTATAAATATATATATATATATATATGTGTGTATATATACGAGTATATATATATATATGTATATATATATACATATACAAATATATACTTATGTATGTATTTAAGATCAGAATTGTTCATGATAGTAAAGGTTTATTACTTGATAAATTATAGCAAGAAAAGATAAAGCATATTTTAAGGATTATGTATGCAAGTATGCTTTAGGGATGATATATTAAAGCAGACTTTAAGAAGCTTCAAAATAGTACTTGCATAAATTGGTAATGAAATGCGAAGGCATTTTAAAGAACATTCTCCAGAGTTCTACAGAAGGCACAAGCGTGTACAGGATCAGAATATTTTGTGCATTTATATAGCTTTGACGGTGGTTTGAGCAGCAAAGGATGAGATATGCAAACATTATTTGGGAATTTCGCATTAAAAGAGATTTTAATTGCACAAAATAAAAAAAATCATATCTATCTATAAAATTAAGACTAAATGAACATTTTAATACGAAAATTTTTATTCTGAGAAATAAAGAACATAACTATAGAAGTAGAAATCATTAAGCATCCGATATTTAATACCTTAAGCTAACACCACTTAGGACGTAACTCAACTACACTTAGAAGAGCTATTATTTATACACTTTGATGTATTTGTAGTTTCTTAATTGATCCACAGATCTGCCGTTTAAATTTAATATTATGCACAGAATCCACAAGCAATTTAAATAATTGAGGAGGCACAAAATTTCCCAAATTTGTAATAATACCTACAGGGTGATCCATATTCTAGCTTTTTTTTATAATATTGTGCGTTCAGTTTGTAATAAATTCACGTGCAACTAGAGCCAGCAAAAGCAAATTGAGCCCCAAAATATAATGTTAGTAATGAACTGAAGGATTGGGTTGACAGGAAGTTTTACCAAAGTGCTACATTGTAAGAAACGAAATGAGTCAAACTAACATAGGAACAATAATGCTGTTTTCTTTCAAAAAGTGGAAAATGTTTTCTATCTTTCGCCCATTTAAATATAGTATGTTAAAAATAATGAGAATTGATCATTTAAGAACACTACCTTAAGTGTTTGCCAAAATATATTTTTGTCACAAAGTTGCAAGCCTGTCCCCTACCCTGACGCAGAGCGCAAAAACACCGGCATGTGATATGATATTTGTCTCTTTTTGATCAAACAGCAACATGTTCAACTGATGTTAATATGAACAAAGTGAAGCAAATGGTGACTAGAAATCATCACTTATGTTCAAAAGATGTAACTACTAAATTTTCTCTGCCTTATAAATCAATTCGTACCGTTTTACATGATTATTTGGATATGAATCCCATTGCCTCGCAACCAGTTCCGAAAGACCTAAATTTGGATGGTTGAAGATATGCCAGAACGAGTCAATTCAAACTCCATGCCCATAAATCGCGTTATAAGGGATAACAAGATATTGTGTTCGAAGCTTGATATGCAAACCAGTTGACAAGCTTCCGAATGCCACCTTCCAACTGAGCCGAGAATCACGTGAAAGTTAGTCAAAACTCAAGGTAATATCCATTAACGCGGTGTTATCCGCTGGGAGGGATAGACGGCAAATAAAAGACATTATC
>JAHXMU010000145.1:1860760-1931916 GCA_019455685.1 Philornis downsi | reverse complement strand
TAAAAAAAATTAGGCTGGAAAGATGCAAGCGACTTTTGCAGTGGCACGCGGACAATGGCCATGAAAACATTCTGTTTACGGATGCGAAAATTTTTACCGTGGAAGAAGTTTTCAACAAACAAAATGACAAGATTTATGCCACTTCATCTAAGGAAGCGAAAAAAGTTATTCCAAGGGTTCAACGTGGCCATCATCCCTCTTCCGTGGTGGGTGGTCTCCCACCATGGTGTCACATTCCTCCATTTCAGTGAAAAGGGCGTAAAAACTGGTGCAAAGGTTTACCAAAAAGATGTGTTAGAGGGTGTTGTGAAGGGTTTGACCATAACCTTTTCAATGGACGTAGATGGATGTTCCAACAGGACTCTGCTCCTGCGCACAAAGCTAAAACCACGTAGGACTGGCTCAGAGTCAATATTCCTGGTTTTATAGCAGCAGAAGATTGGCCATTAGGGAGTCCAGATCTCAATCCACTGGATTATGCTTTGTGGTCAGAATTGGAGAATATGGCTTGCAAGACTCCCCACAGAAATTTGGGAAGCCTTAAAACAGCATTAACCAGAGCAGCGTCCTCGATCTCCATGGAAATCGGTATAATATATATGTTTAAAGGAGTAACGAAATATTATGTATTATGTATGGAGTAACGAAATATTTATCTAATTTTGAAAATGGTTGAGTGTGAGAGAGTAGTGCTCTTGATATTAATAATGATCTTGGGAAAGATATAAATAACAGCATTGAGGGTTGCAATTTGATGACACCGAATTGGATGTGGAATAACTCTGGTCAACAACCAAATTAATTAATCATAATAATAAGACAGTTTATTTACAACCAAAAACTTTTATTGATGCAGCAATTATGTTAAACCGAACTGTGAATCGAATTTATTTTTTAAAAATATTGTCAATTTAATATTATTTTAAGAGATTGTGTAAGCACAAACTTGTTCCCAGCCAAGTGTTATTCCTACATTTCACGATTTTACAAATATCAACTACTACTAATTATGATGCTGACCGTAAAATCGTCATCTTATCATTTAATGTAAAGTCGTCTCCTCCGGTTCAGATATTGGGAATCTAACTGACATGATTCTTTGACGCGAATACCTCAAAGTGTCTCCTAAGCAACCACTACAGCATGTGTGACGACGTAAAGAGTCCCTGGGTTGACGCAATTGTACATCTAACATACCCCTAAATAATGCAAGCCTCTGCTATGCATAGCTATGAACTGCCGACATATAATATTTTAGTCAAAAGCTAATACCTGGAATACCTAGGGGTCTTTTAAAGAGACTGTAAATGACGTTGATCTGAAAAGTATGGGCATACGAGTATATGATATAATGCAAAATCGCCCGCGCGATATTTTGTTTATTTCATGCCTCATTTTTCTCTGCCGTTCTATACTTTATTATCACTTTTTCACGTGTTCCTCCAATACATGTTACTAAATACAACACATGCATATCTCCAACATTTCTCACATATTTCTAATATTAATTTCGTTTAGTAACTCATGTGGAAAGTATGTAATTATAGGATGATGCTACAATTACAACAGCAAAAGTAACAGTAAACATTTTCACTTCATTTATTAGCATTAACAATATTCATTGTAGGCGAAAACGTACGAATATTTACAATACAATAAAACTCTTTGTAAAGGCACAATATTATATCCTCATATCATCCTCCCTTAATTCGTTGACTTCCTCGAATCTTGACTTTTCCAAGGATATATGCCAACCTCGACTGGGTTTTGAGAGCGATGGCAGGGTACAAGAGGTGTGCGGCGCTTAAATTTATAAGCCTGTGTGGCTACCAGTCTCTAAGCAGTCGTACACAGCTCCTTAATAATCATAATTTTTATCTACGGCATTGAAAATGTACTTAAACCTTAAATGTTGTGAATGAGTTTTCTCTAAATATCTTAAGGATTCTTTATTTATTAATGACTTAAGAGAGAACGAGACGAAACCACTCGGTTAAGTAAGCGTTGGCATGGCATATTTCGAATACGGTGCTAAGCACAAAGTTACTAAGTCACTGACTTTACGTATGCCACATAATACACACACTGCAATAATTTATTTTAAAAATCTCTATGGGTATTCAGAGAAGCAGCACGAATTCGCCTTCCCCCTCTATGTGAACAAGCTGCATCTTAGACATGTTTCTATTTACTCATACATAAACAATCACCGTTTTGGGCAACGTGTAAGAGAGCAGCACATGACGAAATTAGTCCGTCCAGACCAAGAGTTTAAGTGAAACTACCGTAAACGCTAAAATACGAATTTTATATGAATTAGATAAGACGGCCCTTGCACGACATAGCATAAACGCTCATTCCCCAATGAACTCTCACTCATACAGGAGGGCATAAGGATCCAAGCATCCAAGGACTACACGCTCACGCATACATTAATTCCCTTTTGTTGTCAAAAAAAAAAAAACGATAAAGCAACAATGCAAAAACATTACGCTTGTAACAGATATCTCAGTTGTTAGACATGGTAAAGATTTTTATGGGGTTCTGTTGTTCTTCCTGCACACTCTGACTGTTGGTTTTGGGCTACAGTGGTGTGTAGTTTATCCTTTTAATTAAGAAATTCCTGAATATTCCTCTTTTAAAACATTTGTATCAATAATTTTAAGGAAATAGCGCGGCTGTGGAGTCACAATCGGAGTCGAATAGATCAGGAACTCAAATGAAGATATGTAGAGATTTTACAGATCGGTTTTACACTCAACTAGACATGGACGCGTTAGTGAACAGCATTATCCTAATGTAGAGAGTACCATGAAAAACGTTGTAATAAACATCACAGTTATCACAGTTATGGCAAGATGTTTTTGGCCTCTTCTCCGAAATTAAGAAGAAGTCAACAATAAGACAAGCGAAAACCAAGGCTGTTAAGTTTACTCGGACATCTCACATAACTTACGACCACCGTTCAACAACTTAGAGCCAAAAGACACCTAAGATATTACTTCAACTTCTTGATATTGAAGGCAATGAAAACGTTAGCAGTGAATCCTGTTCCCCTCTTATTTAATAAATATGACTTCATCACAGGGACAAGAAGAAAGTGCAGACAAAAGGAAAGAGAGTGCAGACAAAAACCAAATTGTCGTCTAGAACGCAACAAGTAATTCAATAAAGTAATATAATATGATATCCTATGATACGACAACTTCTTAAATTAAAAAACCAACAAAACGCTACAATAGTCTTTATTGCAAACTCCTTAAGGAATCAAAAGAACTAATTCCGTACTTTGGATATAAGCAGCTGGACATCGGATACGTTTTTTGGACCGATATATACATGAAGGCTGTATGGAGTAAAATGATCGCTGCAACTATCCTTTATTAGAATTGGGTATGGAATGCAAGCGAATATCTTTACGGAAGACATTGCTTAATATATCACCAAGTGGTCAGACCAGATTAACCTTCAAGCCTTGCTACCGCGAATGGAACAAGATTAGTGAGTATAGCACTGGCCAAATGAACATTCCAAAGCTAAGAACAAATTTTAATAAAAAAAAAAAGAACCGAAATTCTATGTCAAACACCAGATAGACATTATATTATCGAATTGAAGGACCGATAAGTGAGCCAATTTTACATTAAACGATGGTGTATTTAGATGGAATGACAGACCACTCTTCAACTATCGTTGGGGATGATTATGATTAGGTGAAGTTAATACGACTGGAGCCCTCTTTAATCGTGGATGCTGATGACATAGACATTGACAAAAAACTAATGAAATGTTACTGCAGTCCTCTCAAGCATTGAGAAGAAATTGGCAGAAATTTATCTGGTGATAAACGAAGATAAAACAAAGTTATTTGTTTCCACAAACCAAGGGTCTCGTTGGGTATATTGTATGAATGTTCACAGCTGTAACTTTGGAGTAGTGCATGATTTCATTTAACTCGGTTCCACTGTGAATACAACTAATGATGCCAGCCTAGAGATTAAGAGGGGAGTAGGAGGAGATTTAATGACAAAGCCCTATCTCGCCTCACAAGAGTCGAACTGTGCCAGACATTGATTTTGCTGTAGAGTGTAAAACCCTGAGTTATGATACAAATGGGTGTATCAGCGGTGAGAATTTCGGAGAGAAAAATACTCCGTAAAATGTATATGGCCTCATCATCGTTATTCGCATACTATTAACAATGAGATACATGAGCTACGTAAAGACATCGACGTGGTTAAGCACATAAACATGTAGCGATTACGTTGAGTGGGATATATTGTGCGGATGAAACCACACCCTTCAGCGCAAAAAGTTTTCAACAACGAAGTCGATCGATGGGACAAAAAAAGGCGACCACACATCCTTTGGAAGAACCAGGCTGTGGAAATAATCTAAAACTTGGTGAGATGAATGAGAGAAGAAGCGCCGAAGACCGCAACGCTTGGGATTGTTCTGCATGTGCGGCGTGTAATAGAGAAGAACGTCTATTCTAGACGTCATCTTGATAAGTATAGAATGTTTTTACCACATATTCTCTACCTACAGCCATCTGACGACAAATGTTGAGACGAGTAATGGCAGAAGCGCTTGGGATTATTCTCTGTGTGGGGGGCATATAATAGAGAAGAATGTCTATTTGACTGCTGAGTCATCTAACCTCAAATTCTGATGCATACAGTTAAGGTCCTCTTGCAAATAGAAATTCCTCTATAAGCAATAAAAAATCACTGTGCACGATGAATAGCCTGCTGAGTGCTGTCCTTGTTGTTGTTGCTATTATTATATAGCTTAGAATTTTTTTATTATATTTACGCTGTGCTGGTAAAAGCGCTATATTTTCAACTTTTATTATTTAATGAAACACAAAATGCATTTTTTCATATAAACGCAAACGCCAAACTGCCCTCTCTTTCCCCCAATAAATCCTTAATATCCTCCTCAAATAAAGTAAATAAAATCTAAGGGATTTCTGCTTTCTTGAAAGTCAAGAGCCCAAAATATTCCCCGTTGTACGCTAAAGAAAATGCTGATGTGTGGTTTGGTTTTTCTTCCTTCTTCCTTTTGTATTTATACATATCACAGTCTGACAGCCGAATTTTGCTTCAGTTCTCGCAATGCCTTTAACTTTTGTCATTGCCCTTTTACGAAAAAAAACACACAGAAAAAATCATGTAGCGTTTCTCCCCCCCAAACATTCAAATGTGAACGCCCGCCTTACCGCAAGGAAGAAAAAAAGTAACAAAATAAGTAACGTTGAGAATCTTTTTAATAATTTATATATGAAAATGTGCGTTAAGAGATGTTTTAAGTCTAATAAAAGCTATTTGGTGGTTTCTGAGGAACTTGAGTTAAATATTTCTTTTGTATTTGGATAGGCACTAAGTGGTGGGGTGTTGGGTCAGGCATATGTCTGCATTTGTATTTGTTATCCTTGTAAATGAAGTGGCAAATTGCTTAAGTAACCCATACTTTTTGTTTCACTGTCTTTGTCTTAAAATTTATGTGGCACACATTACGAGTGAGGTGAAATGTTATTCACAAGGTTATTACGTTGTTGGCAATTTAAAGTATTCCAAGGAGCACACATTTTGACATCTAACACATTTAATAAATTAAATTTTGAATACGAGCCATTGTCAAGATTATGCCATAACTTAGAAAATTTGTCATAATAATGTGAAAATTAATCATACCAAGTAATTTGAAAAAAAGGTACAAATTCGGAAAAGAAAGAAAAATGTGAACCAGGCCAACATAAAATGTATTGTTGTACATCGAAAAACTGAACATACTTTTAGGAGTGATATTGTCTTTGTTATGAAATAATTCCACAAGGACAATTGTTGATTAGCAAGTTCAGTAATAGACACACGTGTAGCACAAACTTGTCTTAATTAGAAACAATAGCATTTTTCCAAGAATGTGAGTATTAATTTGCAAATGATTTCATATAATTTTTTTAATGATTTGATTTTAGAACACAATTCCAACACATCCCTGTTTGCTGCATAATAAAGTATGTTAAATTCAATTAATTTTCTCTTATCTAACGCACATCAAGGTCATTTTGAGTTACATCAATTAATTTAAAATTGTTATTGTTAATTCAAAGAAACCCAATATCTATTGCCACAAACGTATGTTATGCTTTTAGGCGCTGCTACGTCATTTCGTTAACAGTGGAGATATTTTGCATTCCCAATTGAAATTGCTAGTTGAATTGATAATTTGAAATAAATTTTTTACGTTTAATGGAATTTGAGGTAGCTTTGTATCCAATTCAAAGTTGTTTATCATTTCCTAGCCATGTAAAAAGGTACAGCATGCTTTCAGGCACCACTAAATCAATTAACTCATAGAATATATAGAAATATTGAAATCACTAGCCAAAGCAAACACTTCATACAGAGCATATTTTTATTGAAAATTTTCCGGCATGCCCATTCCCCAGCCCATTCTCTCCGGCCACCCAAAGGTATAGGTAATATGTTCAATCGGTTAGTTTAGTCAATTTCTTAATGCCTGATGAAATTTGATTTGGTTTAAGTACATGCTGTTTGTCATTTTTTATTTATAAGAAACCACCAATCACAATATCTGGTGGTATAAAAATGCTGCGCCTTTGTAGGCACAATATACTCGTAGATAATTTCGTTGAACTTTGAAGGCAAATTATTAGTTCGAACTTAGGGACAGATTCCGAGAAAAGAGAATGTCGTCTTAATTTCATTACCAGTATCCCATGAGCTATAGAATTCTAAAAGACAAAGACAGATAATTTCTGTAGATTCAAGCAAACTAAATGTATCTACTTCTAGATGCAATTATTTATTGTGGGCTTGAAAGTATGACACAAAATTAAATAAATCTAATTCAATTAGATGTGTATATATTATTATTCATTCTTTTTACTAAACAGACACATAATCAAAAGACATTTTTCTCCTAAAATCGCAAAATTAAGTAACTTATCCGTTTGATGGCATTGACTTCAGATAAATTGGAGTGCCATCAAAACTACAATCAATGCTACCTCAAGCTGCCAAAGAGACTGTTACAGGCAGTAGTAAATACAATGTAGGAAACTCGTATTTTCAATCTGTATTTTATTTTAATTTCCTTTATGGTAGCAGGTTTATGTGGAATTAAATACTCCATTTTCAATATAAAACCTATGTCAAAATCCAACAAAATGTTGGAAAATGGTCAGATAATGTATTCATATTCAAATTCACATAAATTTTGGCGACGGTATCATACCATATTGAAATGTAGGCGTGTGTGGAAGCATAACATCTCAAAAATTTGAACGTTAACCTAATACATTTATATAGATTTTGTAAGCATTATAGAATATTGAACCAATAAAACTTAATATTGCTAAAGATTTTTGTTATTGATACAAAAATGTGGTACTTACGATATAGTCAGAAGCCAAACTTACCTGAAAAGAGACAAAAACAAAAATGTGTTAGTGAACTGACACTGGACGAAATCATTTATATAAATAAAATTTATTAAATAAATACAGTATGACGAAGCTATCACATATAAGCTGTCCCCGATTAACAACTAATGTAGAACACATAAGCAAACGCCATCTATCGTACATAAAATGGAAACAACACCGATATTCGGCACATAGAAAATCTTTATTAAAACCTGACGAATGTATAATGCGAATATGAAATGCATCGGAACACAATATCCATCTGAATTAGTTGTAAAATACTTTTGCACTAAAATACAGTTTTTTAGACAATTTTTTGTAAAAATATCAAGGGTGCTAATACATCCTAAATAGAAGCGCATTTTGGAGTTGGAAAGCAATAACAAGAAAATATTTTTCCACAAAATTATTTCATTTTAAAACTTTACCATGATTTTAGGATTTTCGGAAAAAGTGTATGTTGTAAAAGAGTCAACATTGCTATCAAAGTTTATATAAGTATCAAAACCATAGATTGGGGTCCACAGTTTGTTTCTTAGTAAGATAATATGACATACCTAAGACGTCCTTTTCTAATGGATAATGTATCGACTGAGATATTCTTTTCGGTCCAAAGTTGCTTTCGGTATTTTCCCGTAATCCCGACCGCTATTAGAGCCTTTCCTTGGAAAGCTTTCAGTTACTACTACATGTTGTTTTCAATCAAAAATTAAGTGGAAAATAAGTTAGAAAGAATTTGGAAAATATCTATTGCTCTAAAGGTGGTTTTAATCGAAGTATAATCAAGTTTTCTTTACTGGATTCATTTTATAAATCATTGTGTACTGCTTTTAACTATGTGCTATGTGCTAGAAAAAGTATCGTTTTTCCAGAATAGTGTTTAGTTCTAGTAAGAGAAGATTTTTCCTACTGGATCAATTACGCCCACTTGTAATATCTGCAGTCTAAAATATCGTGGACAATGTCAAAACTTTTTGTAAGATTAGTAAGCATAATGTATACACGTCCTTCCTTTTGGTAAAGAAGGTTCAGCAATTATATAGACAGGTATAACTGTGAGCATGTAAAATGTCGAAGGATAATCACGCTAATTTTCTATATTGTACACTTAATCGATATGTCATCCATTTTTGCGGAAGTTGAATATATTGCATGCTCTTTATTGAAATGCCGATTGTTAAGCGGCATTTCAATTTGGTTTCTGCACTATTCTAAGGACTACTATATACTCAAATATTTGTATCTTTATCTTTTATTAATTTATACAATTCTAATTTATTGTGAATTTGTGTATCATACTTTACCTCTCCCTTTAAAAACTATTGTCATCTTTATGCCTCGTTTATTAACAGACTTCTTGACATGGGTAGCTGATAGGAAAATTATGCTATTCTGCTTTGCTACAACAAAAATCACTTAGTATCTGATGTTGAATCTCCTCTCCTGTATAACAGTATCCAGAATTCAGTGCCTAGATAATGGTGGGCAAAAAAATTTATTGGCATAAATTTTTAATTGCATACTTTTGGGCTGTTATATCCTCTTAAGCGCTTTTAAGCGAAAATTAAAAACAAAAACCCTCAGTTTGAAATTTGTTGTGCAAACCACTAGCAAAAACAACATGATAATGTTTGCCTAAAAGCAATTTTCAATTAAGCCATCACCTCAAATTATTTTCACTCCGCAACAAAACGTTTCATTTTTTTAATATTCTCGTTCACACCATTTCATTTCATTTTCCAAAGGACAACCGTTCGGCTGAGTAAAAGTCCGTCTGCTGCATTGAAAGAGCCCAGCAGCAGTTGTTTATCTTCTTGGATGTCCGGGATTGTGAAACGTTTATGAACAATCAGGGCGAAACTGCGGGGAGAGCCTGGCATGAGGTAGAACGTCACTAAAAAAGATGTATTTTAATTTTAATGTTTTCATTTGAATATTCACCTCCACAGCGCTACACAGTGGTCGATGTTACTGTTGTTTGTGGGTAGTGGGCAGTTTAAAGGTAAAACCTGGCTATACAACAAAAATAAAACTAAAATTTACATACAAATGAGCTTTGCTAGAAAGGAAAAAAGGAAGGTAACGCTTATAGCTTACCACGGATAGTCCTTACTGCCTTACACAATTTCATATGAATTTATACATTTTCGAAAATTCCCGGCTATTTTCCTTGTGGTTTTTGTTGGTTCTCCGTTTTTTTTTTTTTTTGTTCTTTTTTTTTTGCAAAACATTATTTAATTTTATGTGTTTTTTTTTTCTGTGGTGTTTCCTGCTTTACAGAAATACTTACTTGGTATTCTGTAGGACTCGGTTTTTTTCCTCGGCTTGTAAAAATTATTTCAAGGTAAAGTTATTGTCTGGCCTTTTATGCCAAACCTATCCCTCAACCTTTGCAACGGTTTCTTTTTCCAACGGAGAGAAAAAGTTAAAATGTAAATGAATCCTACTGCTAACTTTTTTTGTACTTTATTGTAAATTTGTGTTACGAAAAGGTCATTTGGTCTTAAGGTTCAGTGAGCAAATGATGATTTTGTATCGTAAAAATAATGTTTGATGTCCCACTTTGAAGTTTCTGTCTCTTTTATCCCTCTTGTTTTTCATCTAAAATATAGTAGTATACTTTTAGGAGCTTGTACTGTCAGCTGTTATTATTTTATTATATAATTTGTATTCCTTGTGTATGCAGAATATGAAACATGAAACAAATTATAACAACCAAAGAAAACGAAGACGAAAGAATGCTAATGTTTGTGTAATTTATAATATTGAGATCAGATATGGCATTCCTGCTTTATTTTTCGGGTCATAATTTGGTTTTATAATGGTCTCCGTTAAGTTATACGTTAGCAAAATAGGTGGTCATGAGGGAAGATGTAGAAGGAAGAAGCATATGAGACGTCAGGTATTATAAATTCTCTTTCGGCAGAAAAAAACGAAATGGAATCTTAAATAGGACAGGGGTCATAGTTTTCTTTATGGTTATTAAAATCAGGTGGAGAGTAAGTAAAAAACCACTTCTGGTTCCATATTAGAAACGGTTATAATACTTGTTCTTTCAATTTTCATATATTATGTCTAAATCTTAATCTTGTGCTTTTGTCCGTATTTTGTAGAAAATTATTCAAGATATTACTTCAAGATATTGCATAAGCATTAGAATGCCCTATAGATATTGAAAACAAAACACGATTTATTTCAAATTAAACGCTGTTTCCACTGCGACACTCTTTCACTTAATTTTCATATATAGAAAAAAATTCAACAAGTGCTACTAAGACATTGGATAGCATGTAGGATTTGTCGGGTTTATACGAGTATATGGTTAATTACGAGTATAGTTAACTGTCGCGAAGACCTTGTCTGTCAAACTGCTTAAAGATTTGCTTACTTGTATCGGAACTCGGCATCAGCAACTAAATAAATAAACTAGCAATTTTCTTAAATTGGTTGAGGTTGTACAATCAAAATTCATATTCATCATTTGTCCAGGCGATATCGATATCCTTTCCCATCAACTTTTAATTATAAGAGATATATTTTCTCTCAGTAGGCACGAGAAATTTGTTTTTGTTTGAAATGATTTGACGTGGATATGATTCAATTCTAGGTATGTATATGGCATAATTTTTAACATACTCCTTACGCATACTTTCAGGCGCATTTTAAGCACTTTCTTTAATATTAGATACTAATTTAGAAAGAGCATCACCAGAAAATATGACTTTCCATCAAAGAAATGTATTGCAATTTGTTGACAGCTCTATTAAGTGTGCCATATGAAATGTCCAGATGTGTTATCATAAAAATATTACTGATGACATCAGTAACATTACACTTTACGTGTAGAAGAATAAATGTGCCGTAATGAAATGACCACATACATTGTTTCTAATCTCTTAAATATTCTTGCTATACGGAATTATTTTTCGGGTGCATTTTGGGCACAAATTACGCCAAAAACTCCTCATCATACCTTATAAATTATTACATACACAGTATTACGATTCCCCTAAAATTATGCAACAGCTGTTGACCGTTCTCACCGTCTGCTTTTTCTTCAATGGAATGAAGAAATCACACCTCTTTCAAAACTCTCTTGACTTCAAAAAATCATTTTTATTTTAGTAGTTTCGACCAATTTCGTTAAATAGCAAATGGCAGAGCATAGAGTTAGGCGCATGCATCATCGAACTTAAGGCGTTTAGTTTGATTAAACCATAGAGAATACCTAGAGAAGGAGAATCAAAACTAGACTTAGGTCGAATTCGTTCAAGATCGGGAACTAATGTCCGACAAAATGGTGCCTGAACACAACACACTCACGAACATAATCGACAGATCGAAATCCAACATGCGTTCGAGATGTTTGTCTAGATTACATTCAAGGAAGTAGTTTGGGAACTAAGAATGAGTTCGACTCAATTTTAATGAAAACCTCTGTGAAAGACAAAATAGGCAATTTGAAAGTTCACGTCATATTTTCGTGTTCGATGGAGTTACAGGTAATTTTGGTTCAAGTCTGTTATTTCCTATTTCTATTTCTTAATAAAAGGAAGTCAATGACAAAACATATTAATATAAAGGCACACTAAAGATATTTAGTATGATCGAACCCAAGATTGAAATCTCCACATTAATGACAAACTTAATGGTGTTATCTGCTTTCTGTGGATGATTATAGGCTGTGAGTATAAGAATCAGGCAGCAGGATAAATTTAAAGCATTATACATTTAATAAATATCACATGGTAAGACTTTAGCAATTTGATTTGAAAATAGACTATGGCGCCAAGCCGGTGACGATTTAGATAACCTAGAAAATCGATATGCATCAAAATAGGTGATAAGTTTCCTATCTCATCCTTTTGAAGTCTTAGCATGTAATACTCATGATCATAACCAACATAGCCAAATAGTAACCATGTTCATGACGATCATATATGGACACATTTAAAAAACAAAATGGACTACTAGTGAATTAGCATTAATCAACTGCTATTGCGGAATAAAATTAACACATAAAGCACGCAAATTTTCTGGCCTTTTAGGTATATGAAACACATGTATTTTTTCTATAAATTATGAAATATAACTACTTATGCATTTGACCTTTTTTGCCTTCCCCAGTAAAGTTAATACAGTGTCCAACATACATTCTCTTAAATGCACCAACATCCAAAAGGTTATGGACATTGCACGCAATTGGCTTAAGGAGAAAATAAATTCAAAGGAAAGTTTTGTAAACCAAATCTATATTTATATTCTCCATGTGAGTTATATATTTATTAATATACAACCATGTACTTTTGTATTTGCCCTTACATTATTAACTGGCAAAAAAACAAGACCATATTTTTACTTGTAATGCCATAACAACATCTTATTTCCATGTTTCCCTACCACTGACGCACTCACATTTTCGCTCCCTTAGCCTTGCATACACTCACTTACTTGCAAAGCGGTGACAACTTTCGTGGAGAGAGAAAGGGAATGTAATTTAAAAATTGCATTCCATGCTGTCGCTTTTCATTTAGAGCTTTGATATATGACGACAACAAATGCAGAAGGTTACTGGCAACATATATCACAGATATGAGATAGAGAGTCTTTGGCTAAAAGAGGGTTCGCCACTACTGTATGCAACATAACGTGTGGAGTAAAATTGGCCCCAAAGACGGAGAAGAAAGTTAAAAGATGTGTTTTAAGATATTTTCATTTACTTGTTTCCTCGAGGGCCAAACACATAGCGAAACATGCTATTAGGGATAGTATTTCGTGATAGTCTCCGTGAAGGATGCAGAGAGTAAAAAATATCGCGTTTTTTTTTCGAAATATTTCATATACACTGTCGATTTTTAAGCTAGGAAAGCGAATCAGGTGGTGGAAAGAGATGGTAAACAGATATTGCACTTTTTACAAATATTTCAAAAATATCGTCGCTTTTTAAGCCAGGAAAGTGGAATAAGAACTATTTTGAGAGGTAAGCTAGTCCACAATCTATTACGCAGAGCCATGACTGACATTTAAGATGATATTACAGAAGATAATTGAAATAAGAGCCTAGAAATATGCTAACCTTTTTTGAAATTCATTAAAACTCCTAGAAACCGGCAATGGTATTTGGTGCGCATTATGGTCTGGAGGTATCATTGGACCGTATTTGTTCGAAAATTACCTCAAAAGAGTCCACTGCTACAACCAATCCATTTAAATAACATTATCATCATCGAAATCATAGCTTTATGTGCGCTTTATTTAACTTTACTTGAAAACAAAAACTGGATAACATTTGCAATTATAACATATTTATTATAATAAGAATGGAATTGAGACTTTATATTTGGCAACAAGTAGAACAAATATATTCGTTTGTTAGAGAAAATCTACAACAATTTCATTTTAAATGAAATTTGCGTTAATGTTATCTTGGAGCTCAATTTGCATTATTACTGCTTGTGGTGTCAAATATTAGTATCAAATTTTCGAGTTATACCAGGAACTAATTAACTTTCAATATAGTTAAAATAAATATACCTCAAAGACGTCTTACATTTAGTTGTTGATTTTCTGGCCCTCCATAGAAAAGGAATGTACTAAGTTTGTTATTCTATTTGTAACCGCCAGAAAGAACTTCTCATAGAAACTAAAAAGCATATTTATTGTTGATCGTTATAAACCGCGTCAGAAGAATAGTAAAAATATAAAGGATCTAAGACCACCTTTAAACAATGCTCATTCTGATATTTTCTTTAACTATTTATTTATTGTTTTAATCAATTGAATGAGACTGAAGGAACTGATCCCAATTTTTGAACTTTTACAGAGTACCCCCCTATAATTGTGGACATGATTAACGAATAACATTAAAATGTACGGCTTGTGGCTGAAAAAAATATAAATTGATGTATTATGCACGAAAAGAGAGCGCGATAAAGCCACTTTTCTGATGACTGTCAGCTTGGCCCGCGATAATTACCATCATACAAGTTTTGGTTGAGGCAATCGCGAGTTCATTGTCTTTAACAACTATTATAATAATTAGCTTTGAGGCAAAAATCGATTTAGAAGAAAAAAATAATACATCAAAACTGTTATTCGGTTTTGGAAACAAAAATTTGACTGCTGGAATGGAATTCGTAAAAAGTTCTTCAGCTTCAGCGGAATTAGTATCGTGTTCAGCTACAGTAGTCAAAATTTAGCAGCGACAGACGAATCAATATCATTTTTGGTTGTTCGTACTGAAAAAACGTAACATTTTGCTCGGGTAATCGAAATGATAGTAAAATCGATTGTTTAAAATTAAGAACCGTGAAATTAGATTGCCAGTTGTAATGGCCGTTGAAATATTGGTTGCGGCACCGAATATTTTCTGGGAGTACATGATGATGTTCCCTTAACTCAGCATTATGCGAATCTGCTGTGAAAAAGTTATCTTTTGATAGAAAAAAACTATTGCCGGGGGATGTAAAAGCCAGTCATGGTAAATTTTTTAGCATATGCCTTAAAAGTTAAAGCTTTGCTTCAAAATTCAGCTTTGCTTCATCGAATTAAAATGGATTTCAATAGTCCTTCGTTAGAAATAATTTTGTCCGAACACCTTGACATCTATAATTATTCGGCGATAACAAACATACCAAACCAACTTATAACCAAAATAGCATAATATACATTGAGGCGCAGTTAACATTCATCAGTCATTCGAGAGATTTTATGTGCTCGACAAATACAAGAGAAGACAATCTGTGAGAAAGAACAACTATTTGTGGCTAACCGTGTATAGACAATGTAGAGAGGAATTAAATGGGGAAGCTCTACGTTGTCTGGGGGAACTAATTGAGACTAATATCTATCTAATGCCTGAAAGCCTGCTGTGATTTCTCCAGAAAATTTTCCAAAGTGAAAATTTATTGCTAATAAATAACATACGCTGAAACCAAATTGACATCTAATTCTAACAATTAATTTAGTTTTTAGAACCCATTGACAGTTGAAATCTCTATATTATTGCTCCAATACATTAGAAATTGCTCCAAACTATTAGTAAGCCTGAAATTCTGGCCAGATAAAGTGTGAATAGGAATGATATCTGCAGGTTCTTTCTTGTTCATTACTGCTCTTATTTGCTTCAAATTCTAGTTTCACAATTCCATATAATTCACAAATTACAACGAATTGTCAAAACATCGATTTTTTTTACAAATTACGTGGTATCTCAAAATATTAACGTAAGGGAAGATATGATGTATGTATGTATTGATGTATTTTCATTTCGCTTAAATACAGCTTTTCCTATTTACAATTTTGTTGGTTTGGAACAGATCAAAGCATTGTAATGAAAAATGGAACTCAATTTCTATGGTCCATTACAATATCAAATATCATCATGAATTTGAGTTAGGTTAAACAGCATTTTATTCCATATCAAGGTGGCAAAAATCGCTTGCACAATACTCGATCGTAGCTAAAAAGCATTACAAAAGTCAATGTATCTTCTATATTGCCAGAGTTATTATAAAATTAGCCAAATTATCAAGAAGTTAACGATCTCTGGTTAATTCCCAAAAGTATGTTTTATCCTTCTTTATCATTCTTTTATTTCCTTGAACTATTTGCAGATTTCGAAACGTACACGTATTTTGTGCTAACAGATTTTATTCATTTTACAAAAAGTAAATTAAAAATACTTGTCTTAATATCCGGTTGCTCCCCCACTCTGTCGCCGTAACTCGGACGTTGCTGTCGTTATTTCGCAATTGCTTTTATACTGAGTGAGCTAACACTGTTGTGTGCGTTTTACATTTTCTTCCTGCGCCGACAAACGGAAAGCATATCCTTCCTTAATGGTTGGCGATATAGCTGGGTGTACTCTGTTGCTGCTGTTTGCTGAATGGCATCTGAAACTCCATAATTCATCGTTTGTCATCTTATAAAGATGATGCCACTTCTAAAATACAATAACACCGACAAAAGAAGTGGAAAGTATTGTAAAATATAAAATATTGTAATGTTTATGACTTATGCCTTAACATTCCTGTGGCAGTAAATTATGACAGTGTGACTGAAATGCTCAGCTTACATTACAGTCAACTCTGCGCTTAATTTCTTGCTAGGATAAGGGTGGACGGAAGTGCGGTAGGCGGGGCGCCTGGTTTGGAAGGGGCAGGGGGTCTCGTTGGCAAACGGTGGCAAATGTGAAGCTTATTTTCCTTCAACTCCTCATGTGACGTTCCTTATATTTATTTATGTGTTTTTTCTCCTTCATTTCTCTTTAGCCTTTTTAGCGAGCAATGTTCTTGCTGTTTGTCAGATTCTGCTTAAAATTTATGCACATACTTCATTTGTTTCAAAGTTGTAAGGAAAACTCAGAAAAAGGAGCAAATTGAGGACACAGGCATACTTGTGTGTACTTGAGAGAGTTACTTATGACATTATCCTTAAGTGTTTGTCGCCGTTTCGCATACATTCATATACGATGTGCATAAATGTAGATGAAGCAGGGGGAAATAACCTTCATAAGAGATATTTTGGTGCCTCTTGGTTATGGTATTTCCAATGAGGTTAAATTTCTTGAGAATGATGAAAGAGAAATTTGACAGAGAAATTTTAAATAGTCATTGGAGCTGTACCATTTGCCATCAAGTCTTATTGGTTGCTGTCATCGCTAATATACATTTTGCAGATCTATATACATATTGTTATGTAATATTTGAACTTAGCCTAAAACTCACAGCAGTTTTTGTCTCTTGCCTGTCCATAGCTGGAATATGATCATGCAGTATATGATGTGAATTAATGCAGGTCACCTTCGCAAAAGATTTCTTGGTTCTAGTCGGTCTAAATTATTCTAAAAATTCTAAAATATTTAACCGCCAATTACTGTGCAATTTTCACGGCAGTGTTTGAATATGCTGCGATCTTAAGATAAACTCAAAATCATGATCTGATGCGAATTTTACATGATCATTTTCTGTAAAAGCATTATTCACCCAAAAAATATGCAACACTCCCCATCTCCTGCCCCCTCGCAGTTATGCCACAGAGCAATTTCATAATGGAGGATTGTGAATAAGTGAAGACATATGTATGAACGCTAACTTGCCAGCTTTCATTAAAATTGAACGAATATTCGGCTATCGGCAAACGTCTGGACATGGCAAGTGGTCTAGATTAGAAGCAAAGACATATGACTTTAAAGCTTTTAGAACCATTTTGAAGAACTAATAACGTTAATGTAATTCGAAATAAACAGTATTGCGTCTTTTTTGATTTGGTTTATTAAAAGATGTTGGCACAAGCTACGAAATTGCGCTCTTAAATTATTACCACCTCCACCTTGTTTGCCTTTCTCTGGTTTAATTTTTACATCACTTGGAAATATTTTTGTAAAGTTTATGATTTTCATAAATTCGCCAAAATTTAAAACAAATATAACGGGATCCAAAATTGAAGCAGAATGCAGGCAGGGGGCTCATTTAACCATTCGACCAGTTACTCTTCCATAAAACCCAGCTACACCAGAGGGATATATGAAGTTTATCAACACCTATAACCTGCGGCAAGAGCACTCATCATCAACAACGGATGAGAACGAAGAGGAATGTCCATATATACGTACCAGTATGCGTGTAAGGCAATGTTTTTATGGTTCATATATTCTGTATGCAAATGTTGCATATTTTCAGGCGTACAGCATATTTTTGGGTTTGGTGATGCTACCGTGGCCGATGATGATGAAACTCTGTTTCTGCAACAACGTCAAAATCAAGTGCTCAACATAACGTATGTAGAGCGGTTCAGACAGGACAAGAAGGGTATGTACTGTACAAAAATGTTAAACTGTTTTGTTTGTAAATTAACATTTTTGCCAAAAACAACAAAACCAACAATCCAGCGTAGAGTCCTCATTTGCCTTCTCTGTTGCCGGCAAGAGGTAGTTATAGATGCAAGCATCAGCCATATGAAGGCAGGCACAGGCTTTTGTAACACTGAGGCCTTGCTTAAACCCAGCATTTTTGTCGTCGTTATTGCCACTGCTGCTGTTTCGTTTTTTTTATTTTCCACATTTCACAATGTGGTAAACGTAGTTTATTTAGCGGCAGGAAAATTAACTTGCCATCATCAGCAGCGGAAGTGGAATCATCATCGTCAGCATCATCAGAAACAATGCCATGGCCAACATCCGCTTAAGTCTTAGTGTTTTGCTCTTGATAAAGAGTAAGAGTACAGGCGTTATTGAAGCATCAGCTAATATTATGGACGGCGAGGCTGGTAAAACATGCCTGGTAGAATTTTAAGTAACAATAACGCATGTGCCCGCTTGATGAATGGCAAGGGAAGCCTTATGTACGATTTAATACCTAAAGACTCGTTAATACGATACGATTTTGCATCTAAATTAATAACATGAAAACTAAAATTAGATGAGCTTTTTATACAATATTTTCTTCAAGAAGTCAATAACAATAAGGAGTAAGATGGTGTTGTGAAATGGAAAATCATTCCGTAGATGATACTCCGAATCTCCTTTGGTCTACAAGATATGACGAAATTATAAAATTCAGGAATGGGTCATTTGTATTCGATATTCCCCTACTTTCCTACCGAAACAGAACTAATACCAAATGCCAGACGTACTTATAGGAAGTAGGGACCACAAAATTAACCTGTTCGATTTATAAAAATTCAAACGTTTCTTTCGAGATCATGTGCAATGGTAAATTAGAGCAAATATGAGCGATATTTGCGTGTACTAAACATCGCACTATGGTCGGCCATAGTTGATAAGCGCATTGGAATGGGATAGATAATTTCATGATATCTCGTAAACCAAAGGAGATTCGGACAATCGATTATGATTACTAAATTCCTCACGGACCTGAATAAATCCAGATCAAAATTTCCTGCTGTCACAAATAGAATGAAAAATTTACTATACTCTCCCATCCTACGATGGTGGGTTTAAAAAATAACTATCCCCTTTTGGATCGAATTTGAAATAATAGAAACTAAAATGTAATTACAAATATTTTGAATATAATTTCTGGCTTCGAAAAACGTAAAATGAAATTAGGTTCACCGCGTTCTTTATTATTCAATTTGTGACCTTGCACGGTATAACTGTACGTAGAAAAGCGTGATAAATTTAGTAAATCTTTCTATGACTTATTTGTTAACTTCTATATCGTGTAGGCACTCGCCAATACCGATTACATTAATTTGCAAATCATCCTCATTAGAAATATCTTAAAGATATAAGGAGAGGCATAACTTATAAACCAAGTCCTCTATTTTAAGTATATATAAAATTTTTGCTAACAGAATGAAACAATTTTAAAACTAACTTATCATACCTACACTATGCCATAGCATAATAGAAAACCTCATTATCTGTAGCATACTTTTAGTCTTTCTATAGAAACAAAAACATTATAGAGTGATCTGTCTGAAATTATATCAACTTGTCGACCTTTCGAACTTTATTTATAGTTGCTAATTTATTCTTCTCTATTATACTTTCTCCAATTCAATCCTAATAAGATATGACTAGAAAATTTACTCGACCATTGTATCTGATTACCTTTGAGTCCTGCACCCTATCGATAAATCCTTCGATATTCTGGGTCAGTTTGCCAAATCCATTGCTTTGGCATTTTAATAAATTTACGGTATACGGTATATATCATTTCAATTATATTATAGCTCTGCAACTACTTGACCCAGTAGGAGCAACGCATAACAAAAGTTTGAAAAATTTATACTTCTATTTTTGTTTACTTCATATCTACTTTGAAGCTGAACGAAGAGAAAAAACTTATTTGTCCGTTGCTTTTCGATGTGCGTGTGGTTTATTTTACATAAAAACTCAATAAAAATAATGATGAGTTTTGTTTCGGTTTATCAGGAATGAAGAAAAACAGGTTAATGGACATTAAGAGTCCACCATGTCTGGCCAAAAAGAAAACAAGAAAGGAAAATTATCGTAAATATCAACAAGATAACTGAAAACACGAAGGACAGCACAAACAAGCACACGCATACTCAACCACAAGGACATGCAGACGATATGATAGGTTTGCATGGCATATCAAAGGAAGCCACCCACATTTTCTCTGCTTCTTGTTGGCTATTCAATATAGTTCACTTTAGTGGTGTTGGAGTTCAACTTAGCCTTGCTACGATTTTTTGGATAGTTTTGGTTAGTTTTTTTTATTCCGTATTTCCCGTTTTATTAGTGTCATGTATTTTTATAGTTCAAAGGACATTTGAATGATTGAATGAGTGCATGATTTCATCCCTTTTGGGATATTGGAAGTCTTACCCTGGGTCGGTTGGTCGATCAGTCTGTCCATTTTCCCAACCTCACGCTATCGTTTCTATGTTAATAAAAACTGTGGGTTGTATTCTCGGGTTTGGTGTGGTCTATAGTCTATTTTACTGTTTTTTTTTTTTAAGAAACTTCATGTTTTCCAGTCATGACAGTATATCAAATTACTTTTGGCCCATTCATAGTACATATTTATATTCCATTCATAGCGTTTGGCTGGCGTGTAGGGCCACATCCGTCTGTCTGTCTTTGAACGAAAGTGTCTTGCTATCATGTCCTTTTAGTTGGCGTCTGTCCATTCAGGCGCGTTCTCCTCCCATGTTTTATTATCTATCAGGTTACTCACGTTGTTAGTTTGTTGAATGACGACCGACGTTGATAATAATGACGACGATTTTCTATATACTACATCAAATTCTATAGCAGCAATGAATGACAACAAAAAATCAATATCTATTAGATTAGTTTATAAAAAATTTAAAAGTTAAGTTGACTAAATTGTAGTTGCTTTAAGGAGTTTTAAATCACTTGATTCTAGAGATGCAATTTTAAAAAGTGAGGCGGCAGTTTAGGTCATATAAATTATATAAACAATGTGGTAAATGATTATGTACTTTAATTTTCTAACTCGAGTTTTAGCAAAATGGAATGATGTTAATAGCAATAAACATTTAAGCAAATCGTACGCCCTATACAGTATGCACTAGAACTGCCACCATATTATCTTCTAGTTATTGTTCCGAGATTTTTAAAACAGTAAATTTGCCTTATAGTGGTTTAAAATCTATAGTAAACTTTACTCTAGTATTCCACGAGTAAAATGGAAATAACCAAATTATATTCCACATCGTTCAGTGTTTTGTAAAAGATTTATTGAAAAAGGAGCACATTTGAGTTACCGGAATTTAAATGCGACGGAGAATTAGCAGTTAATTATATGATTTTGAGTGCTTTAGATTGCCGACGGTGCCACTATTAGGGAACGTACAAATTTTGATTATTTCTGGCAACATTTATTCCCAAAATTAATTTAATTTATAATAGTGACATAGTAAACAGTGATTATATCACTTATATTAACAAAAGGTAGAGCATACATTTAGGCGTAATTAAATTATTTCGTCGAATATTGTGAATATGCAATGACTATCTAAGTAGTGTGAAGAGAAAACAGTTTTATTGTACTACCACCTGATTTTATTATATAAGAATTAGATCAAACGTTCCGCTGTCAATACAATGATGAGAGCTGATGTGGCCCCATCGTCATACCAGCTGTCCCTCCAAATTACTGATTAGTCTGCCTTCTTAGCATATCTTCATGATCTTTGGCAGAAATCTACTATATACAGAACTTGGGAGTATATGTTGTGACTAGGCCTCACGCATTTCCATGAGTAATCTGTGCCTATTTATAGGCATTTAAACGAAAATCAAATTTAATTGGCCCCTCAATTACATAATTAAAAATTGTATTCCCATAATTAACATTTACAATAAATCAAGTTCAGACCAAAATTCAAATTTTCGAAGAAGGGCCTATTCTAGGTTTGTCATACCGTTTGTAACAATCAGAAACATTTATTAGAGAACCAAAAAAGTACAAATGCCCTTGACAACCACAGAAATATTTGGCGAGTTAAGCAGGCTTTTGTAGAGAAATGCTAAAAATTCACCTTTTTTTTGCTTTTTTTTCTGGACAGACGGCGTTCATGTATTGTAGGTGATAAGAGAAGGTTCTTGATACGCCCACCTATCTACCGATGAGTCGTTATATTGCCTAGAACCATCTTTCTATTTTTGTACTTTCATCAGTTTCTACTATCATCTATTTTCGCCAAATTATACAAATTTATAATGAACCTAATCTTTGCCGTTGTTCTTAAAAAATACTAAAAAAACACGATTTTTCCAGCAGCAAAATGAGGCAGACTTTCATACTGTATATGGGAAGACAAAGAGAAGTCAAGCAGGAAAGCCAGATTTTTTTCCTAAATTTTTCATTGTTTACACTTTAAGTAACAACATATACGAGACGATGGAAATTGATGGATATGGAAGTGAATCATCTGTGCTCACATTCTTCTTATTACCACCAGTCTATTTGTGAGCGTGATCCCTGAAGATATGCAGCAAAAACCTGTGATCTGATTTTTTGCCAGTTTGAATGCAACGCTCAGTTGCATAATTGGCGGACTCAATAAAAAAAAATGGTTTAAATATTCGCCTAGAAGTATGCAATAGTTTACTTCACCTGTTACAGTATTAGTGCTATGTCTAAACAAATGCCGGGAATTCACAAGCAAGATAAAGTAGAGTACATAGCGCATATTAGCCTTGAATAATCAATAATCTTATCTGCTAAGTTGAAAAAAAATGTCAGTATTGTAGTACAAAAAATTCCCAAAGTTTTCGCAACTTCACGGCCACCCACTTGCAGCTTGCTACATATATCATTTATACTAATTGTGAAATTTAATGATACTATATCGAAGATATTGTGGTTTAATTAAAAACTTGTTGATATGACGCCCCGCAACTTGAAAACATTTGCAAATTCTGGTCAAGCTTTTTCTGGTCAAAATAGTTTGTAAAACTCGCAATAAAAACCATAGCACATTTAGAAACTCCAAAGACGGCGTTCTCCTAGCTAGCATTTAAAAACTATGCGAGTATTATATTTTCATGTAACATTGTTGTTGTTATTATGTCAGAGCTACAGTTTAAGGCATTCAATGAGAGAAAGAGGAAGACAGCGATGGAGCCTGTTCTGCTACAATTTAATCTTGACATGCATACTTTTAGGTGTTAATACCGCAAAGCAAACAAAAACAGAGGAGGGCACCCTGCAAATACATAAAGGAAATTGTTAATTTTTATAGCATCATAAAATATTTTCCAACGTTGCCATGATAAAGTGCTCGGGGACCCAGTGCGTTGCATATATGTGGTACTCGCATATAAAAATCACAAAAAGGTGGAGGTGTTTGGTCATCTTTCCTAGTTGGGGCTCTAAATCACACTAACACTTCCATTAGAATGTTGGCTGAGTGAGAGTGTTTGTGCGGTTAGCCATATTTTATTGCGAATATTCTGTGGAGAGCTTAAGGGCCTAAAAATATAACAGTTGTGTTTTTGCACGCCATACTGAGTATTTACAGAGAGATTTTAAGTTCAAAACTAACTTTGCCTGACTGGGTAATTTATTAACAATTTTCATTGTTGTACACAAACCGAAGCATACTTTCAGGCTTACGGAGAACGTAAAAAGAGAAAACGAAACGGTGATTCACACTGCGGTACTTGTATTCCAAGGAAGTTTTCCATTATGATTTCCGGTGTTTTGTTATATAATATCGCGCTGTGATTTCAATCTTTTGTTTACCGCTTTCAGCTTGTTGTTGCTGTAAAGGCTTTATGCTGCTTGGAAGGGAAATATTCGAAACTTTTTAAGGATTTTTCACAATTCGTTTCTGAACTACAAAACAGTTATGAGGAGTTAAATGGTTGTCGATGGTTATTGTAGCTGCTGCTGCAGTTGACTGTTTTGGTCACTATTTCTAGCCCAAAATAATTCAGGCAAATTCTACTTGCCTTGTTCATAAACACCCTCCTCATAATCGCGCCACCCAGTTTCGAGTGGCTGTTGTTGTACCACTCTCAGTTATTGTCAGAAGTGTGTTGAAGTTTAAAGTGAGTTTATATCCTTCAACAGCCAGCCAAACAACAACTTGCAACAAAATCAATCGATACTTAATGGGAAATCGTTATTAATGAAAAACTTTTTCATTGCCCCCGCTTCAATTCCACTCTCTGCTATTCATTGTTGCCGTTCGCTGCATTCCCTGCGAAGCCTGAAGCATAGCGACTACTCTATGGGCTTTGGAGAGTTAGCGTACAGCCGAAAGAAAGAACTAAGGGACTCCCAGGACTAGGAGAGTAAATGCAGTCATGCATTCGAAAACAATGATAAAGTGCAAAGCCAGCCATTGCGTTAGGTTGCACGTACACTTTCCACATCTTGTAAAAGTATGGTCGTTCTCCAAATAAGTTCAACTTTTCTGTATTGTTAAATGCAAGACAAACACGAATAGTTGGTGGGAAAAGGGACTCCAAAGTGTGTGATGAAGGCAATGGAAAAGGGAAAATACTTAAAAGTTTTTTTTTTTTTTTTTTGTGATCCATGAAACCCTTAACAGCAATTTGTAATTATAATAGGGAAGTGTGAAACGTACTTTTGTTGAGTGAGAACAAAAAAAAAAATAAATAAGAAAAAGATTTCCTATTCTTTGGCATTTCGCTGAAGTTTGCATCTTTTTTCTTTTTTTGTGCCATTGGATACGGGGGAATATTTTCTTAAAGGTTTCATCTTAATAACGGAATATGAAGCGTAGTTTAAAGGATAGAAGGCCTTGGAAATTCTACGCTGACTTTGTGGTTCCTTCGAAAAAAAATATATTGCAGTAACCGAATTTATACAACTTGAATTTCAGGTTATTTGAACAAATTAGATTTTTTATCTACGGGGAAAATGGGTCGATGAATTTATGTTGATAATGATATCGATTTATAGTTCCGTTTTTTAGAGACAATCGGATATTTTTTTAGTACAAATCTTGTAGCACTAATATCTTTTTCACACCAATTGAGAACAAAACCTTTTGCATTCCGTGAATGGATTATGAGAGAACTTGTTAAAGCTATTTTTCAACTCACTGAACTGGTGTTTAATAACTATGCCCAACTTTGTTTTGAGAAGCTTTTGTTGTACATTTCGTTCATTAGACAACTCGAAGCTTTGCAAATGATTGCCGGTCAGAAAAAATAGATGGTTGTATCGGAATCCACGGTAGTATCATGATATCATTATCATTATGGTGAAATTAGTGTGCCTCGAATGATCAGTAGGCGTCATAGTCATAGTTACGAAGTTTATCACAATAAATTTAGTATGTCTGTATATAAATAATATATCTGTATATAAGAACAGAATGCGTATAGGCTCATTGGATTTCAAATTCAATTATAATAATTTTCCGCGGGGCAGCGAAATCATTGACGCAATACGTTGCATTGAACCTATTGTTTAATGTAATGCTGTAACATTACGAATATACATATAGCAATCTCTCGTTCTGGTAAACACAAATTATTGCTTCTCACAGATTTTTTTGTGTCCATTTTGAAACGGTTTGAATAATGTTAAACATTTAAAAATGTTAAGCGTGTCATAGTTTTTTGAAAAAAAAACCCCGTTACCTGTGCAATATTTGACAAAGGCGACGGGTATGACATAAAGTTTAAATTGATATAACCCTTGATTTCATGGATTGAAACTTAATTTTATATTACCTCTGTTGGTTCACATTTAAGAGATATATCAGAATAACTTTTTGGGTAATTTGTGGGGTAAAGGAATTGAATATTAAAAAAAAACAACAAATCCTGAAAGGTTACTCGAAGACATATTAGGGAAAGGGAAAATCCTAAGCACACGTGAAGAGCAGGAAGTGCCGAGGTATATCACAAACATGTAATCGCCGGAGAGACCTAGGTGGATCGATACTCGATTTCCTCACGATACTTGATATGGCAGTACAATAATCGATAATTGTAGTAAAAGATTTTCAAACTAATATTTAAATTAAATCTAAAAGCGTGTTTAAAATATGATACGAGAAACTCTCCCATATCCCATTCAACGGCTGCAAGCAGTCTGGTTTTATTACGCATAAATCATTTTCAAAATTGAAAACGGCAAACGGGAAAAGCTATTCCATATCCTTTTCATGGTATGTAGGAATTTGTTTTCCAAATATTACATACAAAAACCTTTTAACATTGAGAAAGGTATGGATTCAAAATATAAACCCGTAACGTTGTTTTCGAAACTTCTCAAAAAAGGAAAACGCTATGATATTAATACAAGAAAACCATAATTTTAAACTATTATATAATCTTTCCCTTCTTCTTTCCACCTCTGGGAGCTTTTTAATTCCTCTCTCATAATTCGCGTGATTTTTCTGAAAAAAGCGTTCAATTCAATTGTTCACTTCCTCGACGTTATGGAAGTTCAAATCCTTCAAGTAGTTGTTCAGACTTCAAATTAGGTGATAGTCGGACGGGGCGAGGCCTGGGGGACGGTAGGTGAGATACAACTTTCCACCCAAGATCTGACAGGTTCTGACTGGTCTGCAAGGTGGTGTGGGGGCATGCGTTGTCATGATGGAAGATGACAATTTCCGGATTGATGAGCTTCGGCCGTTTTTCTTCCGATGCCTCCTTCAATTTATCTAATTGTGCGATATAGTAGTCCTCTATAATCGTTTGATTTGTTGGGAGAAGCTCAAAAAAATGCACTCCTCTGACATCCCACCAAATCGAGAACATTACCTTCCCGTTTTAGAGGTGGATTGAGGAGGTTAATTTGGTTTTCCCCATGATCTTCTCCGTGTTACATTGTTGTAGACTAATCATATTTCATCCCCTGTGATGAGGTTCCTCAGAAATGGGTCTTGTTATTTATTATTTTTAAGTTCCCGCAGACGTCAACGCGATTCAGGCGGTTGGCCTGAGTGAGAGGTTGCTCACAAATCCGAGATTTTATAAAACCTCGTGAACGGTTGGGACTGATTTTTTTTATTATTTCAGCTATTTCCCTAAATTCACGGAAATTAACAATAATTAAATCTCCCGCCTTTTCGGAAATAATTTCTTTTGATTATCCTTCTCCGTTACGGAGAAGTCGCCCGAAGAAAATCTTTTAAACCATTTCTGGTAAGTTCTTTCATTTGGGCCGTTTTCTTCATAAACAGACTATATTTAAAAATAAAACTTTCATGTATTTTCAAAATTATGCTTTACTGCAATATTGACAAATTCATGGCATATTTTTGGGCGGCGTCTACAAACCACGAATAATTTTTCTTTGAGATTGTGACATAGGGGGAAAACTTTGAACTGTTTATTGACACGCTGCAAATAGTTTGTGAACTTACAATCCCTGCAGACTCATCACGCTGTTCTTTGCCGGACTCCAGCTCCCTCTACCGTTCCTCACGCTGCTACCCGAATCAGCTCTTTATTTGTTCCGTCCCCAAAATAGTTTTATGTTTTTGCCAATTTGTCTCTATTTGTTGCTGCAACTTCATGTTAACACCACAAAAAAGAACTTGACACAGCAAAAAAAAAAAAAAAAATGAACAGGCAAAAAAAGCAAGAATTTGTCGCAACACATGGTTGTCATTTTGTTAGAGGTTTATCACACGCACCCACCACTAACAATGGATGAAAGGCAAAAAAAAAGAAGTATAAACTTGTGAAAACAGTTCCTTTCAGTTGCTTGCGTTATAAGTATGTTACACAAACTTACAACAAACTTCTGGGGCAGAGCTCCCCTTTCTCAGCCTGATGTTCCTTAAGGACAACAGAGGACCAAGAAAAATAACTCACCAGAAAAACTTTTTAATGATGAACAACTACCAGAACTAAAAACTCCGCCGACGCCGCCGCCGCTATCATCACCACCACAACCACCACCAGCAGTACAAGCAGTAGAACTGCTGGCAGAAACTAAACAGAACTTGTACAAAAGATACATAAAAAGTTTTTTTTTTTTTTTGTCTTTCAAAGCAGAGTACAACAACGGGATGTTATTTAACAATATGTACCCTGGAAAGAAACCAGCTAAATGTGGCTAAGAATCACAAAGATTTCAAAACATTTTTGTTTATTTAACAATATTCTTCTTGTTCAGCAATTTTCTTCTTGTTTTGAACCAAAATGGAAAGGAATACCATGAAGTTATAGAAATTTCATTAAAACAGCAGAACCAAACCCTCACCCAAAATCCTTTTACCATTCCCCCCTTAAAGATGTAAAATGCATTATCGCTCCTTTTACGACATCTCCCATTAAAGTGCTATAAATATGCCACACATAACCCTTTGCCTTCATCATCATTATCGACATTCAATCGTGTCCACTACACAGACGTTTCGCTTTAACAAGCCTTAAAATAGGCTGTATTTTTTATGTTTCAGCCATTTTGTTGCATTGCTTGGCCATAAACTAAACATTATTTTATTATTCCTACATTCGTTCATATCAAATATACGTGGATGAATATATGAAAACGGGTTCTAACGACGCTTCCATCTGTATCTGCTGATAACTTGCAATAAAAATCTTTTAATTTTTTATGGCCTACTTGTAGGCTGAAATATTTTCTGAAATATATATATATATTTTTTTTTTTTGGTAGACATTTTAGCATTTTAGTTATGGAAGGAGATAAACATTAAACATGCAATGATGAAAAAAAGAAGTGAAGGCATTTGTTGAAATTTTATGGCAAAACAAATCGAATACAAGAAAAGATATTAAGTGGTCTTAAAGGTGATGAAATGGCTTGGATATGAAGAAAAGGGTAAACGGTTAAGATACCAAGTTATGTATTAAGGTTTATGAGAATTTCTATAACAATAACAAAAAAATGTTCGTTGCTGGTTTACTGCTAAAAGAAATGTAGTTAATATCGTATTTCGGAAATTAAAGGATGCCAGGATATGCGTGAGAGGCGAATGAGGGTAAAATTTCGAAAAATATTTTCATAATGCATATTTTTAGGTTCCAAGAAGCTGTAGGTTGAATAACCTTATATCTAACCTCCTTGTAGTCAAAATTATCCATTTGTATAGCTAGTCCGGGGTTTCAGTATATTGCTTTGGGAACGGGGGAAAAAAGCATTTAGAAAGATTCATATCTGGCAGATGTTAATTTATTGCATGTTAAATATTTTTTATTTATTTGGCTTGTAATTTAAAGCCTTCCGGCCAATTATAAGTAAATTACAATATGCAACAATTCATCTATTAGATTGAATCTGCTTATTTTGCCAAAAAAAAAAAATACTCGTATATAACACGTTACAATTTTCGCCAATGACTTTAATATTTGGGGCTACAGACCATTAATCGAAAACTCACAAACCAATACTTCCTCAGGGCGATTTCGACGTTTGTAGAGTTTGTAAAATTTTTGCTAAAAAGGCACATTGATTTTATAGCTATTTCAGTATTACGCTAGCAGATCAAAGCGGAACAAAATAACATAGCAAGCTCAAGTATTTGAGCTTAGAGATGGAACTGTTGACAAGGCGTTTAAAACCAACAAAGTCCGTGTTAAACAAACTCACAACAAATGCAGTAGTGATTAATATCAAATGTTAAGGTGTTATTGCCAAACAATCCAATGCAAAATAACTGAATTATGGGTATTAACTAAATTTCTTACAGCGGAATGGTGTGCCAGGGATAGTAAAGAGGCAAATCTTATGTCTGAAAATTGTTGTGATTGGAACTCAACCTCGGTATGAAATAGCTATGACAATATCAATTGAACAATGCTGCAATAATACTTAATAGTTGTTCTAATGAGTATTTTTCGTATTTTGTGCTCCTTGTCGGGATCGGTTTTAGCATCGTTTCATTTCATTCCATTTAATTTTTTTTTTTCATTTCATTTATTTAGTCTATGGATATTTAAGTTTCCTTACAGACTAGCAATAGTACATTGATAAATACAATTTAAATACTAAAACTGAATAAAATGTTTTTGAACTTATCTCGAGGTAGAGTATAATCAATTGAATTACATATCGAGTTATAAAGTCTCATAGATCTACGAAGAGGTTCATTGCAAGCATAGTTAGCAGAGTGAATATCAATATGGAACGGATAATAATAACGCAATAAGCGTGGAGGAACATTAAACGGAATTAAAGATAACAAATCCGGACAATCAACAAATCCAGAAATTACCTATATGCCATGAAGAAACATTATTGAACAAATATCTCTTCTTGAGTTTAATAATTTTAAAGATAAAAGAATACATTTGCTGGAATAAGAAGGGATTGGAGTTGAGAACCGAAAACAATTTAAAGCAAACTTCATAAATATTTTTTGAATTCTTTCAATGCGGTTAATATAAATTGTAGTTGTTGAACTCCAAATTAATGAAGCATATTCTAATTTTGATCGTACAAACGATGTATTTTATTATGTATTATGTATATTTCAGGACTCTAAATATCTCAAAAGTCCTCTTCATCATACTAGAGACTAAGTAGGAGTCGAAACAAAAGTTTCATTTCGCCATTTCTTGATGGTAGCTAAAAACTAATCTCTTAATTTGAAAGTCTAACTCACGTAATGATTTCTTGCCTTCAAGCCTTAAGAATATCCGCATGAAAGAGACTTGATGTCACCGATGAGGTTTAGGAAAATCACACAAATGGACCAGCGCCCAAAGTTCGGTTCTGCCTGAGCAGAAACTATCATACAACTCACCATGGTTTGAAGCCTGTACTGTCGTGGACGATGTTTAAGTTCATGACAAGTAGGGCGGGCTAAAAAAACTCAACCCGAACATAATACTCCTATATCGAATTAGCTCACTTTCCCTATGAAATATGAACTAAACTGATCAATATTTAATAGTTTTAAATAACCATGCCGACACTTTCATATTTAATAATTTAATGAAATAGTTACGAAATCGGATGTTTCCTTCTGGCATCGAATTATACGACAAAAGTATGATCATTTTTGTTAACCAAAGTTTAGGAAAATATCGAAGTCGGGATTCTAAATGTAGATTTTAAATTCGTTTTAGCGCGCTCTTTATTTAATTCTACAACAGATGGAACCTAAAAATTAAAAATAGGTAACATAAATATCTGATTTGACTGCGGTCTCTTAACATAATCATATAGCACAGAAATTATCTATCGTAATAAATTATGCTGCTTTATATTACGGCAAAAAATCTACATTCTATTAAATTTTTCCGGAGCTTTAAAGACTTTATTCTGAAATTTGGCAGGATTTTTTCCCATTACCCCAATTTCGTCCATAAACCGTTCATCATCATATACATATAGATGGTACATCTTAATGTATCAGATAAGTATTTATAAGTATTACAAATGGAACGGTAAACTTCGCAAGCCTCTCGTTTTATGGTGGAGGGAAGAAAAATAGCAAAGAAATAGACAAACTGAAACTACTTCCAATTGTAAGTTGTCCCGTAAATTCTGCTTCCCTTATGATGGAAATGTTATATCAAACTCAAGGACTTAAAATTTAAATCCCTTTGTTGAAAATAATTTTATTACAGAATTGCGCATCAATTGTGCTCCCATAAAAAATTCAAATAACAATTCAATTTATTTTATTTATTTATTTAATTTTTCTTAATTACGTTGTATAGAAAATTCAACTTTTTTGAATTTGTTTTGAAGATGATAGACCGTAAATGACCTCTATGCCCATTCACGCATATGCGGCACCTGATCAGAATGTTACTCATTGCGGAATCGCCTTAATGATTATTTCAAATGACTGCTTCAATTTAGTCAAATTGCTTGGTTTCATTTTGTAAACGTCATGCGAGACATAACCTCATAAAAAAGTCTGGTGTAGCCAGGTCAGGTGACCTTGGCGGCCAGCGAAAATTGGAGTTTCTGGATATTATTTAGTTTGAGAATTTTCGTTGGAGCTCCGCCATAACCGATTAGGCTTTGTGTGTACAGTTGCTCCATCTTGCTAAAACCAAACGCTGTTGAAAAGGATACGTCTTCGGCGTAATTCTGGGTAAAAAAACCCTTCAGCATATTTAAAAAACGAGCCCCCATTGACAGTTACTGTTTCACCATACCACGACTTGTGCTCCAACCTGTATTAATGTTATCTTTTTCGTTTTTAATAGAATAAATAATATCGTTATCGCTAATATCATTGTCGTTAGATTTTATCGCATTTTCTGCACTTTCCCGAAATCACAACTTATCTTCCTTAATTGTTAAATATTTTTGAAACTTGGCAGAACTGATATACAGTGAAATCCTTTACCGATAGGACAGTATTTTTATAAGCTAAGTTCATGTATGTAAATTCATGTCTGTGTGTTCCTTATCAGCATCCCAACCGCAAAAGCTTTTGTCATGAAACTTTTTCAGCGTATTTAATACATAAAGGTGATAGTTTATTTAGTAATATAATTAATTTATGGTAAATAAATAAGTCGTTACTAGCATATGATTTACAATGGATATGCAGCATGACTCGAAATTATATCCAAATCCTTTTGTTTTTGTTAACCATCCCGTGATTTAAACAGGCAATATTTGTAGCCAGTTCTAAAAAGAAGTATATGGCAAATCTCTAGCCTGAAGTTATGAGGAAAAGTAATTAACATTTTTCTAAAACTGGACCAAATATACATCAACTCTAGCGGAGGACGCTTAGCCAACATTTGTCCAATAAGGTTATTGCTTTTACGATGGACATGAGTGACATAATGACCCAAAGAATTGTTATGGCTTGATCTACTAATAACACACTTTCTTACCAATATCACAATATGTAAAGATTTTTGTATTGTTTGTAAGTATATTTATATATATCTGATGATCGATTCAATAACAAAGGAATTTGAAAATGGATTTATCACGGAGTCCAAAACGCGTCATCTTCGTGAGCAATCACAGAATTAACTTTTACTCCAACCAAATACTTAAAAATATATCCAATTTGGAAATGTCTACTTGACCTGACAGCTAGTTTTGAGTCTATTCCTCTGTATACTATCAAGAAATTATCATTAGTGCGGTCACTGTGAAAGCTAAAACAATCCATGAATAAATATTTTATGTTTTTGTTTGAAAAACATGTTCTGGACTCAGGGAGAGTTCCACCTTCAGATACCTTTGGGACAACATCAATATTATGATTGTTTAACTTTACTACTTTAAGTTTTAAATGTTCTCCGTTTAATTTCCTTTTTATCATTTCAATTCAGTTGAGAACATATAAATTATTTCTGAGAACTACGAATAAAAAAAGCATTTATTTCCTGAAATATATATACCCCTGAACTTCTAGACATTTCTTATATTTCGTACTTCTATATAGCCTTTTTTGTTTATAAGTTTCGGCAATTTTAAGATATTTTTGCTGTTGCAGTTGCTATAACTTTCATTTCAATTGCTATCTTTTTCAAAGCATATTTTAGGCTGTTCTTAAGGCATTTATTCCTCCCAAAATTGATATGCCCACAAGCCATCCATTTGTCTGAGCATACTTTTAGGCTTTTAAAAACTTTTATTCGCAGAGCCTTCTGTGAACTTTTGCTCTATCGCAAAACAAAAGAAAAAAAAAGAAACAAAAAAAAAAGACAAACCCCATACAGTATTTGTTCATTGCATTCATTCGTCTTCTTTTCATTGCAATTTTATCCCCTGGCTTTTAAACTCTTTTCTTCCTACTACTACAGTAAGTGATGTCTTTAAACTGTCATTAAACTTTTCTTCATCGTCTCTTAAGGGGTTTTCCTACATCCATTCTTTCCTTTTGTTCTTTTGTATAAACCAACTATTGATGCATTATGTATAAATGGTTTCGCAACCAAAAACGATACCGAATGAAACTTTCCTCTTCATCTTCCATCCCTTATGTCTTTTATTACATCCCTTTTTTTTCAGCGAAATCCTTTACCATCAAGGTGTATGCTCCTGTGATGGCACAAAACTTTCGTAAGCCATTTCTCGTTCTTTTTTTCGCCATCGTAGTCATTCATTCGCTTAATATGTCACTGCAAATTCACAATTGTATTCTTGTTACTATAAATTGTTCGCTGAGACACGGGGAGTAACATTCTTGGCATAACGGTATGGGAGAGAGGTAAGAATGATTCGGTTTTTTCTGTCCCTTTTCGTCAACTCATTGTGGATTCCCAATTTTCGTTGTCGTTTTTCTGGTTCGTCAATTATTCGGAACTCTAAAGAAATGCGGGCATCTGTTGGCTGTAGGATAAGACTGGAAAACCACATGGATGGAAAGGTGCATTTTAGTAGTCTTTATTTTTGCATCCATTAACGGATATAAGTGCTATAGAAGAACTTTAAAGAAATGAGAATTTTAAGGCAGCAATTTGATGAAATGTTTCGTGTAAGGAAACACTGAGTATTTATACGAATCCTCGACTGAAATTGGTAACATAGATGTAGATAAAACAATACAGGACCCTCTGTATGAGTTATTTCCAACTAAGTAGACTTTTCGACTACATTTCTTGTTAACTTAGGAATTTTAAATTTAAAAAAAATTTCACTGTGACAAAATAACTTTCATGCCTGTAGTGAATTTTTACTAATATCAATTTTAATACCATTAAACACTTTTCCTTTAATACCTTAATACATTGTAATGCCACTATAGAAAGCGGCTTTAACCATATTTTTATTCACTTAAGGCCCCTAAAGATATATTCTTGATCGCAGTACATGTCTATAGAAAGCACGACAGAGACTAAACTAGAAGAGTGATATTTTTGATGAAAACGATTTGGAAACAGTGAGCGTGCACATTAAGGACAACTATGAAAATGAAATTGAGAAGTTTTTGTCCGACTTTAATACTCAAAACTGTTGCTTACATCAATTGAGGTGCTGTCGTTCAAAGAATGATACTGCGATTTGGACTCATGACTATCCGCAAGAGAGTCGCCTTATCTTATATCGTTTCGGTGTGTAAAATAACCACAATCAGGCTGTTTAATTGGTATTTTTTAAATTTCCTTTTTATCACATTAAGATCAGGAAATCCTTTTCTATGCTTTGCAAAAAGTCACTTCTAATAGGCAAAGCTACCCTTGGTGAAACCTTGAACTAGGATTTATTAAACATCCCTCCCAATTGAAGCAAGTTGAGGCCCACCATTATTCCTCCAGATTCTTTAAAATATGATAAATAAACACATCTGATTTTAAGCAATAAATTAGCTTCATATAGATATCATGAATGCAATTTAGCTAGGCAATGAATGCCGTTAATAATACCAATATTTAAAGCACAGTTGCAAAATTTAAGCTTAAAGCCGAAAATAGTAATTAATAATTAATACTAAAATGTATCCGATTTAAACCATATTTGAAATTTCTTGATATTATATATTCTACAAGATACAAAAATATTAGTATTCTATTCGGTAATAATAAAATTATACAATTTGTTAAAATTGTAAAATGTACGGCATACTTTTCGGTGCTATGCAATTATTTCGTCAAACAATACAGATCTTTTCGTGTTTGCAGCTTTAAACACCATCTTAGAAGAAAGTAAATATATGTATGTACATTTTATAATCTCATTTAGATTTTAAAACCTTAAAGAAAAAAACTAAAATATTGGGAATTAAAAAATTCGTTTAGAAACTAAAAAGATAATTTCGAATAACAATTTTGTTCATTCATTCTATTTCAATAGGAGAGAGAACTAAACCGTTGTTTCTAGATAATAGTTCTCTTCTGATTAAAAGTCCAAATATCATGCGTCTTATGCCAGGTGGTTGCTGTTTATGGCCGTTCAATTTATTGCATGGTGCAAAAATGTTGCATATGCGCTCATATGCATATGGAACTCCAAACAAAAGGAACTAATAAAGGCATAGTTCATTAAATACACAACAAAGTACAGTTCATTTGAACTAGTCCATTGATTAAACAAAAATTCTCTCTGATCTCTTAGCCATCAGGTTTTCAAAATTCACTTTTTTCGGAGATGGAGAAAATTGTTTTGCTAATCTTGCGTCTGTTAAATCAAAACAAAAATTCAGCTGGTTTACTAAGAAACATCCACAAACAAAGTTTCGAAATCATCACATTATTGCGCTAACAATTCACAGTGATTAAGCTCGGTGTACCCAGCCTGGTATTAGCTTTTTCATACATAATCGCCGTGCTATGCAAGTATTTTACAATGGCAAGTACGGATGCTAATTGGCAAAAAGTAATATAATTTTCATTGACTGTAATTCAGGCGAAGTTTACTTGATGGTCCTTTAAATATTGCTAAAATGTTTTCTAACCGCGCTAGCAGCAAAATCAGATGTAATTTTTAATTTAATACAGATTCCTGTGCGGATTCTCCAAGGTAAAGCTTATTACCATATACACAATAAAATTATATTTATATACCAGCATCCGTCTATCCTCCAGTAATCAAAGCAAATAAAAATCCTTTCAGCACTGCCATGAACTTTATCACTGTATGGTTTTCCATTAGAATTTTATTTATTATTCATGTAATATTAGAAAATAAATAAACCTGTTGCAAGCCAACGTCGGTGTACACCCAAAAGTATGCTATACATGAAAAAAAATAAATAAAATAAACACAGAACAGCAACAAAGCAAACAATAAGGCGTGTTATTTGCAAAATATCCTTCATGCAATACATGTCCTGGTTCCAAGTAAGCATGTCCAACTTTGGCGAACAAAGTGCAAGCCTATTGCTTATGTTATTTTTATTTCGTTGCTGCTTCACATACATAGCAGCAAAAAAGCTATGGTCTACTTTTAGGCGTAGAACCATAAAATATACATCAAAAACCCAACACAGGGATGCTAAAGCAACAACACTGAACTACTACCACACTACAACTTATTTTTATATGTATCATTATGAAATAGCAACAACACCAACAACAACAACAACAACTAAATGTAGTTGTTTTTATTTCATCTAGTACTCTTTGCAATATTTTCCTACTCTTTGTTATTGTTGTACAGCAGTTGTAGTAGTTTGAAGGTGGTGGATTTTCTGGGTACATTCCCCCCGTCATGTCATGCGCATGGTAAATAGTTTCTGTTCCTGGCCGTCTTTTTTTCTATTTAGCATGGTTTTACTTCTTTTTTTCTCCATGCGGCAAACAAGTGAAGAGAGGCATAACAAAAAAACAAGAAACTATATAAAAAAGTCATTGCTCATATAAGTAAAGGGATACACCAACAACAAATTGTGGTGTATGTAGATGTGGATAAAAGGGATGAGCAAGAGTTCTACTCGTTGACAACAACAAAAACTATATTCAAACGATGCTATGCCGTAGCATCTCTCACAGCCGAAAGGACCCTTTTTCCAATGCACATGAGTTGCTGGTAAAAGTGCTCCACCCTCCGGTTTTTGTACTAGATTTTGTTGTAGTTCATATTTATGCATTTGAGTTTTGTAAATTCTAAAAGAAATCATAAACAAATTGGTTGTGAAACATGAAATTTGCGGACTCCAATTAATAAGAAGTTATCCTTAACACATCCAAATATTTAGGCATACTGTGACTATAATTCGTGGGCGGTTTCATTTCTAGGGTAGGACATTTTATTCTATTGATCGAAATTAACGTCTACAAAATTCTTAGTAAATGTTCTATGTAATAGATAATTATGGCAAAGCCTTCATTTTATGTTGTATTAAATCATCCTAAAAGATGATTCTAGAAATGGAAAATATCTAATGGGATAAAACGATGATCTGAATAGTGATCAGACCTCACTAAAGGGTCTCTGGCATAAAATATAAAGATATTTATAAAGTTTCAATTTAAAATACACATTTTGAACTATACTGCGACTGATGTTTGTTAAATCCAGCCAAAGGCAGATTTTAAAATTATGGTGTGATAATTCTGGTAGGCAGCGTCGAGTTAAGTCTCTAAAGCAGAAATTAGGCCGGCAGCTGGACCGGCAGCCGGATTACTTGTCCAGATTTTTGATTTGATATTAATTAATTTTCCACGTCTTTTGAAACGAGTCTCTAATAAAGAAGTTAGGTAAATTACAGGCAAACCTATGCTGACTTTTTACCTCCTCTAAGACTATATCCAACCGTAGCTTTATAATTTTTATATACCAAACGTCTCTGTGATAAGCAAATTGTAAGGACTTTGCGGAATGAGACAAATTGTTGTTTCCCTGAGGCAAGGAGTATTCATAAAGTAGAGCATTACTGGGTTCTTGATGGAATAAAATTTACATTTCACTTCATTCAATATAAGGGATGTTCTCTTCATAATATATTCAATTTTACATTTAAATGTTATCGCCTGAGAGCCAAGAGGATGTAATTATAATTACAAAGCTAGTAGAGGACAAGCAGACAGGCCCTAAGCTAGTCTGAAAGTAGAGAACAGCCAGCAACAAGTATTTTAGTATTTTAGGTTTTATGCAATAATCGCGCCTACGACAACTAAAACGATAACCACCTTATTGTCTGGACTTGGTTTCTTGACGATGTCCTATTTTCTAAGCTAAAGAACTAACTTGCTGCTGCTGTATAATTCGGGTCTTTACTAACGGAGCTTTTGTAAAATTGAAAAAGAATTGGAATACCTGTACTATAGAAACATTGGATATCGTGTTGAAAGCTTATCATTTTGAGAACTTAATCTAGTTTTGGATAACTAGATTTTGTTTTTCGGTTCACAGCAAAAGGACTACAAATATCCTACACTGATTTAATAGTGCACGCAAACGAAGCAATTCTACGCATAATATAAGAGTCGCAATCATTATTTAAGAGTTTCGTCGCTAAGAGTATTATGACGTATAATAGCAAGTTAAATAAACAAATCCAACAGGAGAAAAGAAAGAGCCTTTTTTGCATTATATGGTCCTGGCGATAAAAAGTCGATCGCTTCCGATAATCTTAAGCAAAAATATCTTGGGCATCACTTCTACATTAACTACTAAACACGCTATTAATGACCCAAAGCTTAATACTGCGTATTTTGGTAGGATCACCACATCTACTGAACATAAACAATCCCGGGAATTGAAGGAAAAGTGGTCTTTAAAAAGCATAAAAAGTGATTTTGTACATTGCAATGCTTGGCTATTTATTGCCCAAGCCATTAAAACTTACCTGGAAACAATAAAATAGAACGTTTTCTTTACTTCGCCCTTTTAGTTATCAATTATTATCAATCAATTATATAGGTAGATTGGTCTGATCGAGGAAGCTTAGACCTGCTGTGCAATATTTCCGCTAAAGACTGTCTGTATTTATTGGTAGCCTAAAAAAACAAGAAGTTTTTTTCGACATCGAACTGTATACCCAGCAGAATTATAAGAAAGTCATTATTACTGAGGGACAATGTCTTCAAGAATAGACGCAGACCCATTTTTCTTTAAAAGAAGCTCAAATTTAGAAAAAGAAGAGGCCGAGAACTTTCTGTATGTAAACTAAAACAATTTTGATGTGAAAACCGTCCATCATTTCAAAACGAACCTCGAAATAATTATTTGCTTAACTTGTGAAAAAAAAAAAAAATTCCAAAATCGTTTCTATGGCCGGTAAAAAAAAGTGCAGGCGTGGAAGCAGAAATTTATCAAAATGGTCGGCTCAAAATGGTGAAACTTCGCATAGTTACCAGTTAATTTAAAATAAGCTTGTCATAGAATAAAATGAATTCTCATAGTTTCTCTTCACAACATTTTCACGAGAGTTATGGTACCAATACAAAACTCATTTCCTTTTATGCACTTTTTTTAATTAATCTATAGACATGCTAATGAAAGATTCAATTTTATATTCAAAAATTAGATCACAAACAGCCTCCATTGAAACAGTTTCCTGTGTAAATATGCTGATGAGAATAACACAAACATGGAAGTTTTTCATAGAAATTCGCTATTTAAATCTACACTAAAGAGGTTTATATTCTCTTGAATTTGTGCGCAAAGTTCTTCGTCCTTCAGACGAAGATATAAAAGTTCCATTCACTATGGTAAAGCGTTGGAAAATTTGTCATTAAAATAGGCTTCATTATCGCTATAAGTACGTATATTCAATATTTTTGGATAAAACTATGATATATTTCGAAAGTCGAACTTTTTTTCTATAAATCGAACATTTTGAAAAATTCTAATTTCTGTTCAAAATCATTTTTATATGAATTTCAATTGGCAATTTTCTATGGCAGTGGATCATTCATTTTTCGGTTTCAAAAGTAAAGTTAAATAGAACAAACATAAACCTAGGATTTCGATGAAATTCATGTTTCATTATAATTCATGTTTCATTATTAGACCTTGCAATTATGTACGAAATACAATGTCTTTTAAATGACCGCCTCTATATTGGTTGCAGCAATGAATCCTTTTAAAGTAATTTTTGAAAAAATAAGACCCAAAAACACCTCCAATGCGCACCAAACAGTTACTTTTTCCGGATGCAATAGCTCTTCCACATTCAATCTTTGGTTCCCCAAGCCCCATGAGCAACAATTTTGCTTCTTGACGTAATCACCCAATGAGAAATGAGCTTCATCGCTGAAAAAAATTTCATTCATTGAAAGCCCACGTTTAGATCACCACTTTAATAGACAATTTTGACTATTTTCAAGCATTTTTTGGTTGTTAAACGAGCCATATTCTTAAATCGCAAATGTTTCACTAAATAAATAATACTTCAGATGAAACATATTTAACAGCTGACAGCCTTGCCAGACCGGCGGTTTCGAAATCACTATCTATTTAACGAATCGTCCTGATTCTTTGCATGTTCATTGGAAAAAAATTTGGCTAACGACTTCATTAATCAAAAATATAACCTTTTAAGCAACTAGCACAGTTTGGAAAAATTTGCGTTTCTATTCCCCCTTCCACAATAAATTTTGGAAATGAAATCGTAAGTTCGTTCACTATGTTCGCCTATGTTCTTTTTTCTAAGTATTTTTATTATATATCCTATTTGGTACAAGCTGATGCATAAATTCCTACAGCGATCTTAATACTTTCTCACTTAATCATTTCATTTCTTTTATTTCATTTCTTTACGCAAATGTACTTTTCCAAAAAGTTCATCTAAATACTGCATTCAAAAGTTCATCAAATTTTTCATTCAATTGCAAAATATCTCCAGCTAGATTATTCAGAATTTCGAAATGCGAAATTATTTCTTCGTAATAATTTCCCAAAAGCATTTAAGGCCAACACATATTATGGACGTAGATATTTATATATTTTTGGTTTTTCTTTTTATGGCCAAATAAATTTTAAATAAACATATGTGTTAATATCTTTTGAAATGCTCCAACAAACGTGCACTTGTAGCAAGCAGCCTATTTAATTGTATATTCTCATACATACAAACAAATATATTTGTATGTACATTTGTTAATACATCTCAGCATGTAGTCGTACCTAGAATTCCATATGCCCACTGTGAGTTCAAATTGTATACTATTATGTATATATATATATATATATATATATATATATATATATATATATATATATACTGGTTTTTTTCTGTTAAGATCAATAGAAACATTTTGTATTTTTGCTGGAATTAAATGGAAAAAATCATACATTTTAGTGCACAAGTAGAACATCAATAATAGACAGTATTGCGGCTATGAATGTGATAGAACCATGTTTATAGATATCGGCTTAGTAGCCTAACCGTTTCAGATAGCCAGTAAGAATGTTCCATCTTGACGATGTGAGATATCGCTTTCGTACTGAAATAATGTGAGTGATTTAGAATGGAGCAACTAAATATTCGTTGTCATTGAAGGGGTCGTTTTGTACAAAAAGGCGTAGATATGATTCTTCCTTGCACTTGACCACACATTTCTTCCAGAGGTTTATCCTGCTAGAAGTGTCACTGAAGCAATATTTATATTTTCAATACATGGCAGAATAAGTCTTCCTGAGACTACATGAGGGTATATGAGATATGAGAAAACATTTAAAGAGAACTAAAAGCTGATAGCATGAAGTAAAGTGGATTGAGGAAAATATGCAGGCTTCGCATCGGTTGGTAAAACATTTGAAAAACTCTTTAACAATATAATCGCGTTCTATAGTATTACGCCTTAAAATTCAAACACTGGCTGAGAAATATTAGAAGCGCAACTACGTTCCCGCTGTTTGCCAATAGATGGCGCCAGCAGTAAGTGCTAGTCGATTCTATCATAACCTAAACGTTATGAGCCAAGCTTAGACATATGGTACGACACAATAGTGATTTTCTTTTGACATCATATTCTTTTGGTTGTGCGAACATGTATGATCTTGTGCCATATAGTCGTCATATGCGGCAAGCATTGGTGTTATTTTTTCAATAAAAGAAAACGGCGGCTGAAGCTCATCTAGGGCTTCAAAATGTTTACGGAAATGCTGCTTTAAGTGAAACAACGTGTCGAGACTAGTTCCGTCGCTTTAACGACAGCAATTTTGATATTGACGACCGTTCGCGTGAACGGAGACGAAAAACTTTCGAAGGCATTGAATTGACGGCATTGCTAGATGGGGATCCGTGTCAAACGCAAATGGAGCTTGCTTCAGCGTTAGGAGTTACCAGCCAAGCCATTTCCAAGCAATTGCATGCGTTGGGTGTGATTCAAAAGCAAGGAACTTGGGTTCCTTATGAATTGAAGTCAAGGAACGTTCAACGTCGTTTTTGGGCCTGTCGACAACTGTAGTGGGTGATGACAAGTGGACTCTTTACAGCAATCCAAAGAAAAGAAAGTCATGGGAGCTGCCCGATCATGCCTCTACGTCGTCGTCTCAGCCGAATATTCATGCTGAGAAAGTTATGCTCTGTATTTGGTGGGGCCAGGTCGGTGTTATTTATTGTTGAAACCAAGCGAAACAATCACTGTAGATCAGTATAGATTTCAATTAATGCGATTGAGCCGAGCTCTGCGCGATAAACACCTACAACACGCGGAGACACACGAAAAAGTGATTCTTCAGAATGACAACGCTCGGCCTCACGTGGCCAAACGCGTTAAAATCTACCTGGAAACGATGAAATGCGATGTCTTACCCCATCCGCCATATTCTCCCGATATTGCGCCATTCGACTATCACTTGTTCCGTTCGATGGCATACGGTCTGGCTGATCAGCAGTAAATCCACTTGTATGACGACATCAAGGAATGAAAAGCCTCAAAAGATGAAGAGTTTTACCGTGACGATATTCAAGCTTTGCCAGAAAGATGGGAAAATATAGTAGCTAAATAAAGTTGAATTTTATTTTTCATAATAAAGTTGAATTTTTATAAAAAGAAAAGCAGCGAGAACTTAGTTGCACACCTAATATGTTGCATCAGTTTCTAATAAAGATAACCTTCCCGAAAAAGTTCGGCTCTACACAGTTTTATATCAAACACATTTCATGTCCTAACGAACATATTTATTAGTTTTTTTTTAATACCAAATCTTAATGATTGCATGTTGTAGAGGTTTCTCTAATGGAAAACTTTGTTGGTGAAGCTATTTTCTATAAGCAGAAATGTTGCTAATTATATCTGTTAAAAAAAATATATTAACCGCTTTTTATATATGATAATGTCATGTGAGAACCTCGATTCGACAATATCTAATTTGCCACTTATTGGTATTGGCAGCTAAAGGTGAGTGAGCTAGCTGAAACGAAAGCAATATCAAAAATTGCCATACATTGTATGTTGACCGAAGTTTTGAAAATGAGAAAGCTGTGAGCAAGATGGGTGCCGCGCTTGCTTTTAATAGAGCAAAACCAGCGTTCTAAGCTTGCAAAATGGCTTTTCGTGGTAAAAGATTTGCCAACAATGAAAACGACTTTGAGAGTTCTTACTATGAACAGGATATAGATAACGTTGAAAAATAAAGAAAATTCTTCCCAACTTTTTTATGTCTTCTCTGTCAGATCGGCTAGTTTTGGGCCCGCTCTCGTAAATTTGCGACAAAGCTTTTTGGACTCTTTCTCCTCAACCCATTACAAGGGTATCAGCAATGTTGATCTAGTCAGTTTCGAACATTTTTTGCTACATACTCAAAATAACTTTGAAAGAATGTTTAATCGAATACAGCTACTATTATGAAGAACTTTCCTTATCATGAATAACTAAAAAGATGGAGCGTGTAATCTGCTACTCACGCTGACTCACAACTATCACGTGGTGTCTCCTGACCAATTTTACTCCATAATACAAACCCCCAAATACCAACCACTTCGCAAACGCTATAAAGACCATGATTCAATAATATGGAACTGAAATGCCCATAATATTAACGATAAAGGTGTCTTTATCCGATAAGCGGACAACCGTGACGATGCAAAGACTGTAATATCTACTTCCATGCAAGGTTCCATGCCTAATTTGGATGTAAATGATTGCTTCGCTTTTCTGATTTAGGATTTCAGCCTTTTACTTAAATTGGACCAACTTGAAATGGATTCTTTAACTGGTAGCAGCCTACTCCCGACTTTAAGTCAATGAACATATTAAGTATTGCCAGCCTAACATTAGAAAAGATCGCGGTGGGTTTATAAACAATTAATTTAAAAAAAAAAATATATATATATATATATATTTATATATGAAATGGAACCACCCTCTCGAATATTCGGACCATGTACAGGGAAACTGCCCCTGTTCAATTGGCGGAAATCCTCAACAAATATAAGTCTGAGAAAACGGCCGCGAGGGATAAACAAACGACATGTCATGGCTAGATTTGACCTCAAAGCTCCGATGTTTACTACAGCTACCGCCTAGTTTTGGATGTGAACTTGTACCTTGTCCGAAGACATAACCCTGTTAACAAGCCGAAGCTACATTAAGACGAAAAATCGGGCGTGGTGTATAGCGTAGTAGATTTTAACATACGAGTATAGATATTGAAATGGAAAAAGGTTTGCTTTTACAATTGTAGCTGTTCGCAGAAAGATTGGCTGGTGCGCAAAGTGCACAGCATGGCTGCATAGCTCCTAGAGAGCCACAGTCTGTTCTACTAAACTTTTCCATTTGCTGCCACAAATCGCCCCTAATGCTGATATTTCTAAAACAGTGGTGATATACTGCCGATACGATGGGTACCTTACGTACTTTGGCTAGCTCTGGAAAGATGAGGAATATTGCACAGCGTCTGAGTATGCATGGCAACGCTACAGCCAGTTAAAACGCGTACTGTTAGGCAATGCTCTTACGAAATAATAACAGAGATCGATCGTCTTTTTAAACGATAGAAATGGATGTGGAAATAAAGAAAGAACGAAAATATAAAAACGTCGAGGAATAGAAGTGAATAAAGGAAAATTCTACCCTAAGGATATAAGTAAATATCATTGAACTAGGCAACAATCATGGAAATCGGGGTACGGATAAGCGGATTATGCTGTGGTTATGGGAATGACACTTTTACAATTAATTAATTCCCAGAATCAGCGCAATTGAGAAAATGGCGTCAGTTATACTATGAAAAAAAAAAACTGAGGCTTTGCCTGAAGGGATCGATGATTTTCTCACCAAATGACTGCCCTACAACAGCTTTGCCAAACTCTCAAAATCCAGACATCTGTATACTATACTTCTGCTATAAACCGGCAAAGTTTTATTAATCCAACCGACTGTTGCTACAAATAAATTAACAATTCTATTGAAAGTATAGCAGTGAGCTATATTTAGTGATTAAACATCATCTGTTAAACTTATCCATGATTATAGTTATAGAATATCGAAATGTTCCAGTTTCAATTTGAAAGACTCATTTTCGATCTTATTTTAACTACGGGCAATATGTTTGTAGGACATTTTATGTGAGAACTAACAGTTTCGATGCATTTTTTCATTTATTTTGAAAATGGACTAAGAGAAAAAGAGAGAGAAAGATAGAGAGAGAGAATGAAAATTTTCGTAAAAGAAGAAAACGAACCTTCAGAATTTGAAATATACCACTTTGTTACATTTTTTGTTGATTTGTCAAATTATATCGCACAACATTAAAGAGGATTGTCGAAACTTTGTGCGCCTGTAAAAAGAAGGTGTTTCTACCTAACGATATGCTTTTTTGGCGATTTAACTACATTCATTTAGTATAATTTAGTATAATCCTTTGATGAAGCAATCGTTCATAGCTAAATGAATACATTCGCAATAAATGACATCCAGAGTTAGGATCCAAGCGCTTGTACCATCTGTCGTAGGACTAGTTTTTCGAACTTCACACATAAGGTTCTGTCGAATGCAATGTGTTAAAAATCGAAGCCTGTTCTATTGTTAAAAATGTGTATATAAAAGTTGCCAATTTTCTGCTAATCAATTATCCGTACCCTGAGAAAGAATGTAAAAGACTAAAACCTTGGATTTTGAGCCCCGAAGACCGAAGTGCCTGATATTTTTTCTAAGTGCTGTATAAATCGGAGTCCATTTTACAGAAGCAAATCTAATTTATGTAGTAGAAACTTTTCCTATGTTCTCCATTTGAGTCTAATTTCGCGACCTGTTATCGTATAAATTCACTCATGTGATAGAAAACATACAGCAACTACCGATACTTCGTCAATATTTATATGCAAAAAAAAAACCAAAAAAGCAGGAAAAATGAAAATGGAATGGAAATACTAGAAAATAAACAGAAAAAAACCAACAACTAACAACTGAAATGTGCAAAAGTGGCGAATCGGAAAGGAAAAGAGGAAAACGACCATTTGTTTCTGTGTGTAAAGATCTATTGGATATTTACATTTTATTGTTGTTGCAGTCATAGTATTTTCCGTATGCAAAAATATTTGTTTGCCATAGAATTTATCTGCAGAACAACAAAGTGAATACAAATGTAGCCGGAGAAATGAAGAGGAGGGTGGAAAGAAAACACCACTAGTATTGTATGCTTAAATACACATCCAACACATGTGTAAGGGAGGGTGCATGTGTAAAACTTTGTACACGTATGCACATAACACTGCTATGCTATAGAATGCACTTTCCTAGTAGAGTATGTTATGGCTTCTAAGCAATTTCCCATGTTTGTATTTTTTTCTTTCTCCGCAAGTAAAATTTTTTTATATTTAAGAAAAATGTTAAAATTTTCTCAATTTTCGTATTGTACACCCTCATTTTTGATACTTTTTATGTAGCTATAATATTTTTTATGTTTATGTAATTTTTTCTCATCTTTCCCAAAAAAATAATATACCTATTTATATTGTATCTTTATAATTGAGTTTGCTAGCAGAAATATAATTTTTTTTTTAATTTTCTTAGAGTACGTCATGGATTTGTTGATATTATTAAAAACCATCAGCCAGAAATATCAGTCAGGTCAACTGATTTACTTATAGTTTAATCAACGTCCTTTGCGTTGGTGCAAAACCACATATGCTCCTATACAATCCGTATAATTCTGTTTCGAAATATATACTCGTATATACAGGGTGGGCCATAAGGGTGTTGGGGGTTTAAAAAATATTCAATTGAAAAAAAACTACGAAACATAAAAAAAATATATTTGTATTTTTAAAAAGTTGAAGCATGGGAATTTTTAAGACTTAAAAATAATGTTGTCCAAATGGCTTCCCTCGGCTGCTTGACACTCTTGGAACCGAAGTAGCAAATTTTGGAAAACTCGTTGAAAAGTTGTTCTCGGTATTTTGTTGCTTTCCTGAATAATGTTCCTCTTCAACTGCTGTAAATTGGTCGGATTATTCTCGTAGACTACCGATTTGAGGTAGCCCCATAGAAAATAATCGCATGGAGAGAGATCGGGGCTACGTGGGGACCATTCAATATCCCCCGTTTTCGAAATGAGTTTTCCAGGAAAAACATTTTTCAGCAGCTCTATGGATACCCTAGCCGTATGACATGTAGCCTCATCCTGTTGAAACCACATCCTCGAGGTATTGCCTTGAAGTTCTTGCAAAGCTGGCACCAAAAAGTCTGCTAGCATGTTGCAATAATTGTTCGCTCTAACCGTCGTGAACTGAAACACGAACACGCTTCACAATGTCGGCTGATCTTGCAGAAACTGGTCGACCACGAACCGTAATTGGTACTGTTGAGCCGGTTGTTTCGAACATTCTGATCCATTTTCGTACCACATTGGCGCTTGGAACTTCACTTAAATCGTGTAAACCATGTTCATGCCGATACAAACGACGTGCAGTAATCACTGATTTATTGTTTTCGTAATACGCTCCGACACAAAATGCACAAAATGCATGCTGCACTCCCGTGTACGGCTCCATGGCGACTAAATTTCCAGGAAGCGGCGCAGCGAACAACATATCCCCCCGCCAATCCGCGCCACGCGTTACCGAGAAATTGAAGAATTAAATCGCCAACACTCATATCGCCCACCCTGTATAATAATGGATTGTATTTGCTCTAAGTTTTGCGGAATTGTAACGCAACGCTCGTGAACAAAGAATAAAAGCGAATATTATAATGTTAATATGTGTAATTCAATTTTATTTCAGCTCAAGAATTCTTACTCGTTCAAAGGATGTTTAAGAAAGAGATAGAAACTTATGATGCATTGAAGCAAGTAATGTGAGTTAGACATCGGTTTTGTTATTCAGCATACCAGTAACTGGAAGTTGAGAAACTCTTTGTGTAGCATATCAAAAATGCTTTGAGTTGAGGCACAATGAAAAATCACAATTTGAAATTATCCGTTTAGAAGTCAGAGAGATACCATTGATTTTTGGTAAATGGTGCAACGCAGTTCATTTTCATTCACAGAATTAATTTTATTTCTAAAAATACCCTTAATGATCATACTATTTTTGCCCTCGTCCTTTCATGTTTTATTTCTTTATTATTTCTATTCTCTTTTACCTGTAATTACGCATAGAGTATATTTTTTTTTTTTCAAGAAAAATGTCCACCATAATGTTAATGACCTTGACAAATTATATTGAATTTATTGCAACCAGATTAAGGATATCGCTACATTCTAGCATTAAGGGAGATGACAATACCATATATTTTGCTTTCCAGAACTAATTTCATCAAGCGCAAGATATACGCCAAATTTGACTGGATTCAGTACAACATTTTGAAATATGCGAAGCTAAATAGATCATTTGTATGGCTGGAGCTATCATATCATCCATCAATCAGCCGATGTTTCCAAATTTCGTGAAACGTTACAAAGCAATAAAATGGGTTAGTGCGATCTACATAGTATCAGGTTGTTTTCATGTACCTGCTATTATATAGATCGCACTAAACCATTTCCTTACCCATTTTAGCAATAGACTCTGAACGGTGTTTCAGCCCGAGAATGACTTGAGGGCTCTGTACCAACTACATCAGAGCAATACTGAAGTATGCCTCAATTATGCAGTGGTCCTTACTAGATAGAAAATTGCAACATACAATCACTGCGGGGGCTACAACAAATGTGTTGCTCTGTCATAAGAGTTGGCATCAGAACTATTTTCACCAGAGAACTTGAAACAACATCGACTATACGACCAATGGAAATCCAGGTAAAGCACGAAGTTTCGTTAGCTGCAACGAGATGTTTTGGATGCAACTAATTGAAATATTTGTCGGCACATCGAGATGACTGCCTTTCAAAAACAGATAGATGATATCGGCGTTCGAATTCACGATCATACGTACTGCAAAAACTGAATAGTAACATCACTAACCACCGTGTAGGTGGGTCGGTCATAAGGGGACGAAATTAGTAAAAGCCAGACCTGGCTTAATGTATATACGATACTTCTCATTTACGGTCGGAAAAACTAACCTCTAATCCTAAAACGACCAATAATATAATGATATATAAGAAATGCGGAAAAACTGATTTAATATCTTAAAACAAACCATGAGGAATTGACTATTACAGGATCAACGTGGGAACGAAATTCCGAAACAGGATTATTCCATCTCAAAAACCCTTTCTCCGATCACAACGCTTTTGGAGTTCATTAGTCTTTTTGTTTAAGTGTCAGCCGTTTAAATATTCGTTAAAACATGTATAGTCCCATATTGCAGTATGTCTCGAAAATTGTAGAAGATATAACAAAAATTATAACACGATTGTCATATAAAATTTAAGAATAACTGAAGTATTTTCCACTCTTTAACCACTGCTGGCAGATGTGCCATTCCGCAGTAGTTTAAAATAGTGATTTTTCGAACTACGGAATACCATATCTACAAAACTACAGTCAACTATTTGCCATCATAACTCAGTTATTAAATATTTAATCTCAAACCGCTAAAGAAACAATGGCTCTATGCAATTTGTATTTTAAACCAAGTGCTTTCATTAATTTTTTCATTTATTTTTCAATTACCTAATAATAATAACGCGCCCATTCCTGCATAGTCCTATTTCCCCACAACTCCATGAGACATAATCTCACCTTGTTAAATATAATACTCTCCAACACGTGATTAATAGTACTTTCCCACCAATTTCATTTGAAAAGCAAACACTTCATAAATCATAAAATCATGTTCACACATTCAAGCCAATAATCGTCTAACACGTCAAAGGCAAAAGACTTGCTTTAAGAGGCAAATTTGCTAAAAAACGTTCTAACACCTAATAATGCATTAAAAAGCCTAATAAAGCCCAAAAAAAACATTTCCGTTTCATATCAATCAAAACGCAAGAAACGACAAGCGAGAAAGCCACGCTAAACCAAATTCATTTGCGGCTCTACCTACCCCTCATGAAAGTACCAAAAAAAGTACTACAGTAGTAATTACTTGAAATAGATGAAAAATTAGTTTTTAAATAAAGGTGTTTGGCAGCTCGTAAAATACACTGCTAAGGTACATTAATTTTCTTAACCAAAATAAGTAAGTGAGCAAACGTAAATGTCGAATAGCGACCTCCTCGCTCTCTATCACTCACACTTTTACCCACAATCGGCGACATTGTTATGTCGTATTCAGTCAGGTTGTTTGCTAGTCCTGGCGAAAGAGCAGGAAGCTCGAGTACAAGCAACACACTTACTTCCGTCACAGTCACTAAACATGTCATAGGTAACACAGGTAACAGAGCATATCTACATTGGTGTTGTTGTTATAAAGTTATTGTGACACACAGTTTGCATGCAACACTTAATTAATAAAACATTAGAGGCAACAACATAAGTTTACATATTGCTACTACGTCATATCATATTAAGTTCTCAAAAGTACCAAGAAAATCCCCACTAAAACAATTAACTTCTACCAAGAATTGGTTGTGTGTAGGGAAGATGTTTGACAGGTATGGTAGTGGAGTACTTTTTTCGGAACACATAATTGTGAATGAAAAAGGAGCCAATGGAGGAGGCATCTGGACTATAAAAGTAAACATCTTTAACTTTATATGTGATTACAAATTTCTTAAAAGTCATCGAAGTTCGAATATATGAGATGTATAATCTCTGAATCGATCCTGTGGTAACCCTATGATATAAAAGTTTTTTGCAACAACACATATTCCATATAGGAATCAATGGAAGCCTGTGATTTTCATATACTCTAAAAATTACATGACTACGATGGTATTATCACATTATTCCATCCATCTGATTATGGATGAATTTTATTTAATTAACTTCTATTTCTACATGCTAGGAGTGGTTTCCAGTTTAGTACAAATAATGTAAGATAGGTGGTGCTCGATACAGCAAATCCCAGTGCATTATAGGTAGAAATAAAACTTCTTGCTCCATCATAAAAAAATTTTTCGACAATAAGGTGTCCGCTACCATCAAGAATAATATCAAATTATAATATGCTGTTGCGTATTCAAGGAAAATCTATTTCACTGTAATATAGTGTAGTGCATGGTTTGAGTGAAAAATCACTTCGACCGGAAGAGTCAGGTGTTTAACGAGCTCAAAGGAAGGAGGAGAGAAAATTACAAAAAATAAATGGATAAATGTCAGGGTAAATGGAACAAGATTGTGGTGAGGGCTTTTATGTAAGGACAAGAACTAAAATCTAGTTATTAGTAAACAGGGTATGACGGCAATGTGGAGATAACACTTCTGACACGTTGTAAAGAAAGGTAAAAGGTTGCCACCGGTGAGCCAAAAGTAGGCCAATGATTAATTGTTTCTTAGAGCCGAACCAAAGACACATTTAATTTTGATTGAACGTTTTATTCGCCAGCAAGTTTGATTTCACTTGTAAAACCTAAATTCAAAAAAATTGGCAAAACTACTTCATTCAGATTGAGAAACAAAAATGCGTGAAGTTTGAACATGTTTTATATAAATCATATCTGCTTCTTAAGATGAAAAAGGATCCAGTAAAGATCATAATGAGAAATGCTGCCTTGAGCACATACAGTAATAGTAATAGAGCCTTGAAAGGCAACAATTAGAAAAATTACTATATCTCTAACATAGAGCATGAAATTTCGAAATTTCGAAAATTGAAAAATAACATAAATTTGAGCTACAATGGAGACTTGTACCATGTTATTCAATTTTGGAGTAAAAAATCAAGTAAGTTGTAAAATTAAAAATCGCCAAAAAAATTACTAAATTTAAAAAGTGGTCAAATATTAAGTCACTTTCACAAGACCTTTTACGCTATAATAATGTCAACTCTTGCTTGGTTGGGGTCAAAATTTATATTGTGAAATTGTTAACATTGGATGCACTATTAATTGGTTATGTGCAGTTTTATAATTATTTGTCAATTTGCCAATTTTGCCCATATTAAAAAGAATTTTGCAGTCACTTAATCCCATCCAGAATACCTTAAAAATCAACTAATTTGATAATACTCCTCTTGTATGTGGGTCCGTCCTTTCTTAATTTCTGATTTCTAATTTATGTAGGCCATATGAAAGAATGCAATAAAGTTAACCACTTGGCCGGAATTTACAGCGTCACCCATAAAATACACTAAAGTATTTGAGAGTCATTGTGACTAACGAATTCTTCAAGGTACGAATGCATTCATGCAGGCCGACAATAGATGGCATAGTCAGATACTGTCAGGCGAAATTACAAGTTGTTCTTGCAGTCTTAAATAATTGGTGTTATAAAAAATTCTGCGTTTTTCTCTGAGGATTAACTTCAAGAATTTGAACTTGGGTGTTTGAATCCATTCATGATCCTAGGGAGCTGGCTTGCAAACTGTTTAACCACAGAATTATCGGGGTATTCAAAGATTGGAATATATTCCAACCTCGACAATTTTAATTTGAAGATTTGAATCCATTCATGTTCTTGGGAAGCTAACTTGTAAAAAGTTGTAACCATAGAATTATTAGGGTAATCAAAGACAAGATTATATTCCATCTTCTCTGCATAATAGTTTTACTTACTTTACTCTATGAAGCAGAATCACGAATAGCAGACAGCAAAACTGATTTCTTAATAAGGGCTGTAAGGCTTGACAGTTTCTGATTTTACAGTATAAATTATTTATTTTCAAATAATAGTTTCACATCCACATTACAGTTTCTATTGGGTGTCTAAGTAAAGATATCGGTTTATAACATTTTGCTTTATAATTCGGTTTTACGTTCAAATTTCTATTAGCAATTATTTATTTTTGTAAAAGAAATTTCTTATGTACTTACACGGTCAGCTATTTTGGAATTCACCAAGTTAATACCATCAGCAGAGCCATCTCGAATATCATGCTGACTTAACCTCCAATTCATTAACGAAAATCTTACACTCAGATATAATTCAAACAATACAAGTTCTTGGGCAGAAGTTGTTATTGGCAAAAACGTGTACACCCACTGCTTTTTGAATAGCCACTGAATATTATTTTTTGTTTTTAATATTATTTGCCAATCGATAGCATAGTATTATTTGAGTTTATATTCCGAATTCAGTGTCTATTTGTTACCGAATTATTTGAGTTATTATTCAAAATAATGTTAAACATAAAAAATCAACAAAAAAGTTGAAAACAAATAAAACAGATTTCCACTAACTCCGCAAATACCTTCCATGTTCATTGGGCGAAAGGTGACGTCAATGTTATATTTTAAAAGAATTTCTTCTATAATTAGTTATAGTTTCTTTATCATGTGAAAGAGCGTCACTGGAACCTCATTTAGCCAATCATTTCATTTGAGGCTCACACATCATTTCATTCTATAACAATCATTAGGAAAGTTCAATGTACTAGGAATACGGCCGCTATGTGAGCAACTGAGTAGATAGTTTAATATATATTTATAATGTTATGTTTCAACAAACTAACAAATTTATGTGCTAAATATTGCCACATTCTAAATATAGATTACAAGTTACATGACATCCTTATGGAAGATACTTTTAGGATGATATTGGAAGAGAATCCCTACCAAAATGTATGTGCTTAGGCATTGCCACATGCTAATATTCATTATAAGAGTCAAGCGTTACAATTTGCCATTAGAAAATTTATTTTTTAAATTTTACACTTTAATTTTATACCGAAAAAATAATAAAATATCATGTTTTAAATAACTTACGTTAGCATAGTACATAGTATTGAATAAACTTCGTAATTCAGAACTTACCTGAAAACAAATAAAAAACAGAGAAAAATATTATAAGTAATTACTTAAAAATTTATGCACATTTTAAATTCCTATATATGCAAACAACAACAAGTTATTGGCAGAAATACCAACCCAGTATGAAATATTATAGATTCATAACCCGAAATAAATTTAAATCTGTAACTGTTTTACAGGATAACATTTTCAGCCTGTAATTAAGCGGCGGCATCTTCAGAAAAGAAAGCAATAATCCCTTATGGGGACAGACTTTTTATAAAAATGGACAAAAAATTCATACCTCGAGCAAAAAACAAGAAATTGTTACACTTTTTACTGTAATCGGCGTAAAAAATATAACTAATGTTTCAAAACTAACGTCTTTGAGTGATCCTTAAAATATACATTTTTATATTTAGAAAAAAAAAAATTCAAACGTTTATTTGAGATATCGCTTGAACTAGAAACTGAACTGAGACATTCCTCTGCGACATAAATGACAGTGAGGAAAACTCCAGTGAATATGACAGACGCAACTTTAACAAGAAACAGCTTATGGTCATTATTTGTCGAAAACTGTGAATGTTACCGTACCATGGGCGACAAGGATAAAAACGTGCAAGGTTTCCAACAACTCATCTTATTTATCTGCCTCTTAATGATCTCAGGGATACTTAGACAGGTGTAAAACACCTCAGCCTGGAGTATATGGTCGCCGTTTACCACCATGAAGTGGAAGTAGTTTGGAATTTCTCTCTACCTATTTGCATCCTTGTAGAACAGGACCCCACTCTTCGTAATGTAAAACGGCCGTATTGTTTTTAATTGTTACAGGGCAACCAATAACGTGTAATTTGGTGTTCCAAATAGCATTTTGGTATCAGCTTCACTGAGCAGCTCAAACCGTTGAATTTGGCTGACAGCGTTGAAATCAGGATGCCCTGGGAGTTCTCGCCAAATCGTTTGGTATAGGACCCCTCATGGGAGAAACACATGGGTTTCAATTGAAACCAAAATCGTTGATAGAGTTTCGCGCTTGAATGTGGAACTTTATTGCAATCGGATGGTACTCCTACTCTCCTACTCATAGGGTAAGAGATATATAAAGATATCCCTCGTATCCACCAATTAGGAGTATGACTTCTCATACTGACTTACATATATGATTTTAAATTTTCTGGCTAGATAAAACAGCCGACAGTTGCGTAAACCTAATCCAGGCTGACACACTTAACTTAATATGTACTGTTTTGTTTGATAACCTGTTGCTATATTGAAGATAATTCCACAACCTTTCTGTCACAGTACAAATCCTAGTTCTCATTGGCAAAGCACGGACACGGTGAATTTCAATAGGCCTTTTTTTGTGGCGAATTTTTCACCAGCAAAATCATTCGCCATAGATGGTGACAGGTGGTTATCACTTGGCGTCAAGTCTGGACTACAAAGAAACAAAGAAACCTTCCAAACAAGCCCCTGGAGGTTTTGGTGAATGACTGTCGAAGTATTCGGCCTGGCGTCTCACCAGTAAAACATAATTAATTTTTTACAAGCCAAAGCTGTCGGACTCTGGCGCTATTGCTCCTTCGAACGGCCCAATTGTAGACAATGCAGAACCGAATTAAGAGTTTTTGCCAAAGGAGAGCTGCTCATGGCAGACGATTCCCTGCCAATACTACCAAACACACTGCAAAATCGTTCTCACCATTAATCCTGGATTGGCTATCGTTTTGCACCGGCTTACCGGGATTCAATCACTATCGTCTTTGCTTGACGTTGTCGTAAATGATCCACTTTTTATCACCATTTACTAGGCGCTTACGAAATGGATCGATTTTCTTGCGATTTAGCAGCTGTTCGCATTTAGAAATTCGTCCATGAGTTTTTTTTTTTTTTTTTGCGTTCACTACTATTGTATCCACGCATAGAGCTTCTTTTTGTATCCAACTTTATTCAAGTGGTTGCATAAGTTGCAAAAAATTCCTTGTGCAATATTTAGCCCCTGAGCAATCGAAATAGATCTTATATGATGGTTGGACTTGACGAATTTCATTGCACTATCAATATTTTCGACAATTGGCCTTCCAGAGCCTGGTACATTTTTGACATCAAAATTATTGGATTATAAAGTACGAAATTAAAATTGTGCCCAATTGGCTATTAAAGGACGCCAAAATTACTCACTGTTTTAGCCGTCCCTCTTTTGTTTTCGCCTTTATTCAAGAAAAACTATGTGATGGTTAGACTTAACGATCTTTATTGTATAGGGATATCCATTTAACGGTTTCAAAAGTAAAGTTACGAAAAACACACATAAAGCTATGATTTCCATTCAGCTTTATTTCATTATAGTGGATCATTTTGAGATAGTTTTCGACCACTTTTTCGCATATTTCGGGCAGTATTTCGGCGATAACTTGACGAATACTGGTTCTCAAATGCTTCAACGTTTGGGGATTATGCGCATAAACACGGTCTTTGGCGTAGCCCCACAAAGAAGTGGCTAACGGCTTCAAATCGGACGATCTTGGTGGGCAATTGACGTCGCCAAAACGTGAAATTTCGTCTTCTGGAAACTTCTCATGCAATCAAGAAAAATCGGTCGTGTTGTGTGGCTCGTGGCACCGTCTTGTTGAAACCACATATCAGCCAGTTGTGGTTGCAGGCCAAATATACCGCTCTGAATTGAAATTCGGATGTTGATGTGCAGGGTTGTAACGCTTCCAGTCTCTTCAAATTTTTTTATAATCTTGCTAATTCCTTGCACAGTAGATCGATGACCACATTTACTTGGTTATGGAAGAAAAGTGCCCACGGTTGCATCACCACCAATTTTGTAGTAAGTTTTAACTATTTTTGTATCTTCGTTTACTTAAAGATCTATTTTCGTAAATGGCCAACCTTTTACTAAATAAATAACACTTCAGATCACAGGTATTTAACAGCTGATAGGATTTCCAGACCTGTGGTTTTGAAACGTTTAAATGTGTAATCCTGTACTGTCAATATTTTCGACAATTGGCCTTCCAGAGTCTGGTGCGTCTTTGACATTAAAATTATTGAAATATAAACGACGAAACCAAAATTGTGCATAATTGGCTGTTCAGGGACGCAGATTACTCGCCTTTATCATAGAAAAACTATAAAATATTGTTTTTTTTTCCTCTTGGCAGGTGTTCAATTTTAAAGCGCCGTCAAACGATACTTGTTTACGCAATCACAAAACTGTTTTATGAATATGAAAGCCTATCTTTCCAAAGTCAAATCCAATCGCCAATATACAAAGCGAGATACTAAATCAATTTATTGGAAAAAATAGTGGATTTCTAATGTCAGAAGTTGCTCAAAGGCGTCCTTCCAGCAACTTTACTCGACTAAAATGTATCGTTTTTATAATTTATTATATATTGTATGATTTATATGGTATAACTAATTAAATATTAACTGCACTTAGTACCTATATAGTCTAAGATTAATTCTTCATGCCAAATGCTTCATATGAATGTTGTTAACATAAAGTGTACCTTTTTGGTACCTTTCTATACATTTTCCCACCCTCTATCTCTCATATCATATGGTACTTAACTCTAAAAGGCTTATTATGTTAACAATCTCAATCCTTACTTATTACCACTTAACTAATCATTTCCAATTGGGAAAATGTGCATTTCATAATGAGAACCTTTCCAAAGTTTTCTCAGGTGATTTCCAAGTCAATATTTTTCCAATATTTTCCTAACTACAACAAGTACGCTGCTACACCTCAGGCATGTCGTGTCTATGGTTTTGATGTCATTGACAATGTCATTTATTTGAAAGTAGCACCACATTTCATTTAGGCTAAGAGGGTTTTTAGGGATTGCAGAAGGGATGAATGAATACATTGAATACCTGCTAGATGTTGTGTGCCATGAATGAAGCGGCTATATAGATAGATGGCTGGGTTGGTTGGCTGATTGGTTGGTGGATGTGTGGCAGGTGTTGTCTGTGCAATAACCACAACAATAGCGACGTGAACACGCGACAGCTAGCAGCAGCAATAACAAAAACTAATACTCTCTGATAACAAGTAATTTCCCTACACCATTGCAAGGGTTTAGCGTACAATTGTGTACACTTTATGTGCTTAAGTTATTAGAGTGCGTATAAGTTTTGGCGTCATCATCGTCACTTTTGCGGTTGTTGTTGTTGGCAGTCATGTTTTTGCTTTTGTAGTTGTATCTGTCAATGTTGTTGTAGTTATTTGCTTGTATAAATAAATTGTGGTAAGTTGTAATAATTATTCAAACCGAAAGACCGACCCTTCGAAGCGAAGAAAGTAAAAAAAAAAAAAAAAATATGCAAGAGAAAAACACCAACTTTTCTGTCATTATTGCGTGGCGAGCTCTCCCCCGGTTGATTGTCTCAATACCCTTGCTCAGGTTGATATGAATTATGATGAGTGCATGACTAAACAGTTTATAGCATAGAATTTTTTTTTTCTTCATCAGCACGGCATTCACTCGCTCAACCACCATTCCCGTACGATGATTCTGAGAGCGATCTTATTTTGCCACAGCGCAATTTATCAGTCGCAGTTTTTTCCACCCTATTTTAGTGGTTGTGGTTCAATCATTCCATCAATCTATTATTAATTTCGTTTCTTTAAATATTTTTGCCGCGGTAGTTTTTTGTTTCCATTAATCTTTAATGAGTCGACCAATAATAAATAAATGGCAATAGAAATTGCAAAATTATTCTGCAGTCTGCATTTAAATGTTACAACTTTTTACAGAACCAAACCTGTTGGAACTGATTTATCGACAAATTTCTTTTTTTTACTAAATTTATAATCTTTTTCGAATTTTATGCCATCGTGAGTGTGGAGAACACAGAACTGCAGGCAATTCCCAGCTCCGAAAAGCACAACAGGAGCAAAAAATCACAATCAATCTATGACGATGACATAGATTTTTGAGCACCGGACCAAAACCTTATCATTTTCGCAGTAGAACAGCTTAAAACCAATCAAGTAGCTGGTGAATATAGTTTGTAAGAAGTTATCTTTTCTTACAAAAGAAAAATCCCTATTTCAGCATGGATTTTATTCAGGTAGATATATAACAATAAATTTAACCATTTTCACAGAATTATTGTATTTCATCATTTGAACTTGGACATCAAGTTGAAACAGTTTACACCGATTTTGCCAAATCATTTGATAAAGTATCTCATAGTATACTTTACGCCAAGTTGCAATCTATGAGACTGCATTCCTTGATGTTAAAAGGTGATTAAAATCGTATTTGTCAAATAGAGTATGCAAAGTCGTTACTAATGATTATGAATCTCTTCCATATTTGTTAATTTATGAATGAATAAATAAACAAATTATGAATGTTAATTTATGAATCTCTTCCTTTGTTATTTAATTTATTTATAAATGATATTTCTAAATGAGTTAAAAAAATAAATATTCTTTTATATACAGATGACTTAAAAATATATCACAAAATTTCTAATATTCCTGAGACCCTGGATCTTCAGAATGATTTAGATAATCTTCTTGATTAGTGTTCTCTAAACAAACTTTCATTAAATCCATCAAATTGTATACATACTTCATTTTCAAGATCTCGTAATCCAATTCAACTGTTTTTCAAAATTGTTGATTACAGGCTCCTCACTGCTGAAAGTAAAATGAATTTACGTGTTGTTTTTGATGCGGCACTTACTTTTACCTCGCATATAAATTATGTTATCCCTAAAACTTATTTTGTACTAGTGTATATTAGAAGAAATAATACCGATTTCACCGATCCACATACCTTCAAAATAGTGTATACTTCCTATATAAGATCAAAGTTGGAGTCCCCTTTGCCAAGTCAATATATCACGCATAGAGAGAATTCAGCGGGTCTTTCTGAAATTTGCTCTCTCCTCAATTAACTCTGGTGATTTTGTGCCTCCGTATATTTTCAGATGCTGGTTACTGGGCTTACAGCCCTTGCAATATCGCCGTATTTATCATAACTTCTTATTTGTATTCAATATAATAGCTGGTATAATTGATTGTTCTGAATTATTGTCGTTTATATCGTTTTATTTTCCGCCAAGATCACTTAGATATCATTAGATATTTAATGTAACACACCATTCCACCAACTTTGAATCGCGGATTTATTGAATTCAATATCCTAAAGGTGAATGCAAGAAATGACTACCCAATTCAACACCTAGAGTCTAGAAATAACTTTAGATATTTAAAATAAAATAATTTACATATTTGCATAACTTTCTTGAAATATATTATGCCAATTCTTAGTCCGTAAGAATTTATATGACTATAGACCTAAAAAAATGAAATGAAATGAAATTGGAATCCAAGATTATTATGTTCCGGTCGACAAAAGGAGATTTGTGTGTCTCCATCAATTGCCAAAGTTTCAAAATTCTATCCATTGTCGAACGATGCCTTCGGACAAAGACCAGTTTCAACGAAGCCTTTAAACCCAGAGCAAAAGTCTATCGAGCGATTTGTTCATCTTACTTGCGTAAACTGACGGTGTAGACCTCTTTCATCGAGAATTGCAAAACGTTCCTACGGTCTTCTCTGAGAATAAATCAGCAAAACACGCGGACAAAGAACAACATGTTATAAACTACAATTTTGGAGTAGTGACTGATTTAATCTACCGAGGTTATGGCATTAACAAAGCTAGTGAAATTAGCCTGGTATTAAGCTATATTCTTAGAAGGAGAATATTAACAGCATACAGGTGCCAATAATATGACAAACTCCACATTGGACGATCAAAAATCAAAAATTCGACTATAGAAGCTATTAGTTCTACTACAGCCTACTTATACCAACAGTGCCTAATCCTGCGTTATGACAAAAGATGGATCAAACGAATCAAGTACGATAAGCCTTTCAATTTAATGGGTAACAAAGATGTTCGCGATAAAATCTGCTTTAAAAGGATCAGGTATTTGAAACACCGTTAAAACTGTTTTAGAAGATTCAGGTGTTCGAAACACTGTTAAAACTTGGCGTTGCAAATAGCAGAATCCGCGCAAATCGAAAACATAATGTCCGAAAGGAGTTATTTTTGCTGCATTATATATTGGTATACGTAAATATAATGATTTGAACAGAGTTTTGCGCGGGTTTCCAAGTTTTTCCCCAACACAATACCTCAGCACCTTTCCTCCTACAATCTTCGTCTCCTTGATGACTATAGGAGATAGACTAAACCATATAGGAAAAGCATATAAAATTACCGGCCGATTGCTTGTTTTATATAGTAAAAGCTTCGTTTTCAACGAGAGATTTTTATTTCAAAATATTTGCGAGAAAATCCCAAGAATTTTATATGCCTTTCCAATAAAAATATTTGCGTGATTGTTAAACTTAAGAAGTTTCGGAAAGTTAATGCACAACTACTTTAAACTGTACGTGAAATGAATTCCATTACTTACAGGGAAAAGTCTTAGCAATTTACTTTCGGGAACTACCAACAGTTTACATTTGCCCGATGCCTCTTTCTAACAAATTGCTTTACTCTTTGGTGCATTTATTTTCACTGCGCCTTTGTCATAACATTGTTTTACGTTGCGTAAGTGAACCGAAACTTTGGCGATTGCCGTCATCCATCATCTGCATATAATAATCCATTGGAAACTGAATCAAAATGAGGAAAGTCATACACGAATATGCTATATAAGTGGGGGGTATTTACACCAAACGAGGATTTAGGCAGGGCAATAGTCTATCGTGCGACCTCGTCAACATATTGTTGGAGATGATTATGAGGATAGTTGCAGTTAACACGACTACTACCATCTTTAATAAAGTCCATATGTTACTCGCATATGCAGATGAGATAGACATTATTGGGCGAAAACTGTGAGATATTACTGCAGCCTTATCAAGCATCGAGAAGGAAGCAACGAAAATGGATCTGGTGGTAAACGAGGACAAAACAGAGTTATTGGTTTCAATGAACAAAGAATCTACTCGTTTGGGACGCTATGTGAACGTTGACAACTATAATTTTGAAGTGATGCAGGAATTCACCTACCTTGGTTCCACTGTAAACAAAGATAATGATGTCAACATGGAGATAAAGAGGAGAGTATTGCTTGCTAACAGATGTTACTATGGGGTAAGCAAGCGATTCAATGATAAATCTCTCTCTCTCGACAAACAGAAATCCGATTGTACCAGACGTTGATTCTGTCGTGTTATATGGCGCAGAATTCTACGTTATGATGCAAGCGGAAGAATCAGAACTGGCAGTTTTCGAGATGAAAATATTCCGAAAAATATATAGGTCCATCATCGTTAATAGAGAGTATAGGCGTCGCATGAAAAATGAGCTACATGCTGACATCGACTTGAACAACCAAACGTATTAATATACAGCGTTTGGGTTGGCTGGGTCTTGTTGTCCAGATGAACCCAAATGCTCCGGCACGGAAAGTTTTCGACAGCAAACTCGATGGACGGCGCAAAAGAGGGCGACCAAAACCCTGTTGGAAAGATCAGGCTTTTGAAACACTATCAAATCTTGGTGTGACGAATTGGAGGAGAAGCGCAGAAGATCGAAGCACTTAGTATTATTTTCTACGGGCGGCGTATAATAGATAACGATGTCCAGTCACCACCTAAGAAGAAATAGCGGGGCTAGAATCAAGGCCTCAGTAACACCGCAATCCACATCCCCAAAGGCGGAAAACATGTCCAAAAAATATAAATATAAATAAATAAATAAATATAATATAACTAAAAAAAACTGACAAACAACTTGATTACATGAAGATCAAGAAACAATATGGATCATTTTACATGGAATGCCCCTATGCGAAGCATGATTGAAGGCCTTCTCAACATCTAGCGATACCGCAACCGTGCAAAAACCCTTTCGCAAATTTAGGACAACGTCATTTTGAAGCTTAAGCAGAGCATCATTGATTGAGTGGTTCTTCGGAAATCCACATTGCAGATTTAAAATATCCATTTTGTCCCGGATTATTATCTCAAAAATCTTACCTACGTTCGATAATAATAAAATAGGGCAAACGTCCTTAACATCACTGCTGTCCTTTTTCTTTTTTTATAGGCACGACTTTAGAAACCTTTTATGTTTTTGGAAAATAAAAATTGCTTAAGCAATTATTACAAAAAATGCATAAGCCTTCATTGGTAGTTTTCTGATGAGATAGTTAGAAATTTCGTCAATTCCTGCAGATCTATTGTTATTTAACACTACAGACAGATTGTGCTCCAAAATTTCGTCTACGGCGTAATAATTCAATTTTATGACGCCTTTCTTTAGGAGGCTTCTAGTAAAATTTGTACAACTCTATTATTGTCATTATAGTGTTTTGATCAATTTTGTCGACCGTTTGTAATACAATTTAATTTCGTATACATTTTGACTAGCACATTTCATAAAAATCCTTCACAAAATATGAACACTTTCAATATGTGATCCTATAAAAGTTCTTGGACTGAAGACAAATTAATATCTAAAAACATATTGAATTAAAAAAGCAACTGCTAAAATCTTCAAACAGATGCCTTGTAAAAGATGATCGAGCAAAGGTTAAAAATTAGGAAAAAAAAACATCAAATATTACCGGAAATTTTCTGTTTTTGCCGTCAGTATAGTAGATAAGAAAGCAAGTCAGTCAAGTGTTTTTAAAAGGACTTCAAAATCCATTTAAGCAAAACAAAAAAAAGTCGACAAAAGCGTACCATCAAAAAAGTGAGCGGCACTTTTCTGAAGATGTAAGAAATAATTTTATGGGAACTTGAAGCAAAATATGAAATAGAAACAAAAGTTATTAACTCTGAAGACACATTTTGATATTTTAATTTATTTTCTGCTTTTAATATAAATTCATTGTCCTCTTATTCATTGTCTTGTTATACATTCCACTTATCGGAAAGAATTTCATTTAATGGACTGCTAATATAGCTCAATATCTTAATTTTTGTTTATTACATATACTTCGAGTATTCATAACACAAAATACAAATAATGTGAGAAATTCCTCTAATTCCGCATTGGGCATATTTAGGGGTGTCTCCAGGACCACGTGTTAAAGAAAATCATTCAACCACCGTCAACGCCAGTGCCGCCACCACCGCTAATACCACCACGCCGTGACACGACCGTCACCGCTGAACCTTTGCAAGCGCAAACGTTAATACACATAACGCACACTTTGAAGGAAGGCAACGGAGATTTTACTTTTGTCAACATAACTGAATCTGCTGCTAAATGCCGTTAGCATTGTAATAAAAATGTCAACTCTAATATAAGACCCTCTCCATACATCCTGAGATACGGTGTACGAACACATCAACACACATATAACCAATCACTCATGCACACACACAAACATACACACAAACATACACACACACGTACACTGCACACATTCCTTCCTCTTATGCTTATGCTTACACAATTTATGTGTATGCTCACATACATGTGAGCACAACATTTCCGTTTCCACTCCCCTGCCTGCACGCCACCCACTCGACGGCCCATGAATTGTTAACAATAATACAAAAATAATAATAATAATAATAAGTAACAAGGACATTGTAATGTTTTGAAAAGTTTTCCTTTTATTAGTAAAAATAAAATGAGGAAATTGTTAAAGAGCGGAATGTCGAAGAGGAAGCCAACAACAGTGAATGAATGAATGTTTATTAGTTGAAGCACAGAGTAAAAGAAAGAATTCAAATATTTATTAATAAAATATCAGCAGCAAGTCAGGAAAGTGGGAAGTAGCCCAGCAGGTGAATATGGACAAGATCGGTAGGGGTAAAACACATAATTAAGATATCAAAGGAATGTCAAACGAACATACGAAAGATAGATAATTATCTCGATATAAGGAAATTTAAATAAACAATAAGCCGACGACCACAATAAAGCACTGAATTGAAATTATGGCGCAATTTCAAATACTAAAGAGGAATTGGGGCTTGGACCACACACTGTCGAAGCAACATGGTTTCCTTCTATCAAAGCTCAGCGGGAACTTGTTGTACTGACATTTTCGTCAAAGCCTACCACATGATGAGAACAGTAACAATTGACAACTGAAAATCCATTAGTAATTGCCGCATTTTTGATAATGATCTAAAATCTACTTAAACTAAAACAATGATTAACTGATAAGGAGAAATTTCAATTAGTATTACTTTGACCACATAGTGAGTTTTCAAAGACAAAAACATTTTGCACAAAACTGAAAGCTCGGAGCATTACAAGAAAATGCTATTAATATTTAGAAAGCATATGAATATGAATTCATTGGCATCATGCTGAGTTGTCATTTGAAATGAAATGATTGCTTCGGAAAACATGAGAATTCGAACATCTGGTTCAGCAGGAAATTCACATTACAATCTATAGGGTGGCGCATAAGTAACGCTAAGATTTGATCAGTGAATACATTTTTTGTTTAAATCTTTTTTTCGTCTCTTTACAGAATTAACTAAATAATACCTGGGAAATTTATGTTGGAAAGTCTCAGGCTCAGCACAGAACAAAGAACCAAAGTTGTTCAATTTTACTTTGAAAGTCAGCATTCGATTATTCAGATCATATCGATCCTAGCGCTCAAACAATTTACCGATTGATTCAGCGTTTTGGACAACAAGGGGCTGTCTGTAATCTTTCGCGAAGACAATGTTGAGAGAGTTATGGAGTCAGTACGAGGAAATCCACAAATGTCGACTCGCAAGAGATCGTCTGTCTTGCAATTATCGCGACGAAGTTTGCAAAGAATTTTAACATTGGATCTTAAACTGCATCCATATAAGCTGCAATTAACGTAAGAATTGAAAGAGTCTGACTTCATAGCAAGGCTAGCATTTGCTAATGAAATGCTTAATCGATTTATCAATTTTGACAATATGCTTTTCTCCGACGAGGCTCATTTCCTTATGAATGGGTTCGTAAACCGTCAAAATTGTCGTTACTGGAACAGTGAAAATCCCAAAATCAAACACCAGAAACCATTGCATAGTCCTAAAGGGACAGTATGGGCAGCAGTCTCTGGCAGAGGAATAATTGGTCCTTTTTTCGAGCTTCTTTTTGAATCCAGCCTTATGGTGGGTGGATGGTTCCAAACGATTTTTGGGGCAATGTCCAACTCCTGGGCAATCGAACCAATGTTTAAATGATGGTCGAACTTGATGATTTGAATTATTCTATCGACATTTGCGACAATTGGTGCTTCTTTGACATCAAATTATCAGAAGGGAATCAACTATACTAACTAAGCACAGGACCATAAATGTCAACGACATTTTCGGCCGCCTGGCTGGCGTTTCCGCCTTTATCAAAGATAAACTATAAAATTAACAGTGTTTTCTCTTTGACGCGCACTCAGCAATACTGTCTGAGTGGCTTTTTGTAGAATACGACTTATACAATGCGAGATACAGATTACTGAAGCCACCTATTGGACAAATATTGAACATTTTTTTACGATATTATGCCTTATACTGCAAAGGAGTGTTTCTGTGAATACAAACAGGTTTGCTAACAATGCAGCGCTGTTAAGCCTCTCTGAGTCAAAACTGATTAACGCATACTTAAAATATTTGCAAATAGATTTATATCAATTTTTTTCTCCAAATTTCCCATTAATTTAAAAGAGAATAATACCATACTAAATCTGTTTATATTACATATCGTATAATACATCACAATAACCTTGTATTTGAGTATTCCTTTCACGCTAACAAAATAGTTGCAAAGCACCTTATATGCCATTATTATTGGCAATACCTCAGAAAGATTTCCCAAATGAATGCTATCAAAATGACTTTTTAAACGCCCCACAAATAATTTCATTACAAAAGACAGGATTTTATTTTTCATCACAAAATAAATGTTCTCAGCTCTCAATTTCATTCGTACTGATACCGACATAGATTTCTGCCGACCCGAAAATATCTGATATCCCTGGCAAGGTAAGACTTCCCCCTGGAGCTCACCTTAGTATTCTTAGCAGTAGTAATATGAAACTGTATAAGTGTGCTAATGTTGTGGTAACAGGAGTGTGTGTGTACAATAAAATAGCATGTGCAAAGTATGTGCGCATGAAGAGGAGTCGTTTGTACGAGTATAGAAATACTGAGTATGAATACTTGTGTATCCACATGCATGGACGTTTTTTCTTCGTATGTGTGAGTATATGTATTGTTAACAATAAACAAGGTACTTGCATATGAAATTATTAGCTATTAAGAGCAGAGATTTTTATGTTTTTCATTTCAATTCGTTTAGGAAGCGTGCAAATTCATACCCATACTAATGTCTCTGTAGTTGTATGTGCACGCAGTACAAAATTTTACGTCTGTTATACGATGTATGCGTATGTCCTTTGATTTTATTGATATATTTGCATTACTACAAGTTATCGACAAGCGTAAAGAGACCATTTACACTGAATAATATAGCAAAAATATAAGGAAGTAAAGTTGAGCACAGGGGCTCAAAAAATATATCGCATACAAAATGCGTGAATTAGTACGAAAATGATAATAAAAAAAGGAGAAAAAGTAGGAAAGAGGTTGGTATTTAGACGTTAAGTCTATTAAACTTAGCGAAAAGCTGCGTAGGGAGGTTTAAATTCATTACAAATAATCGTGTACTTAATATTAAATCTCGCGGAATTTGTCTGCAGAATTGAAGACAATGTGTAGAAATTGGAAAGTGCGCAGCGAAAGCTACATTGCAGAAATACCCAATCAATATTATATTGTGCTTTCAAACTACATTTCGAACAATATACCAAAAGATGCGGCTGTTACAACATTTAGCGATCAATGTAATACGCCCGAATATATTTTAAGCAATTAAAAAACAAAAAAACAATCAAAGAAACTGTGTGAGCGGCAGGTGTAGAAAGACCTTTGCTTGCTTGTTTACGCAATTCATCTGAAAATATTGCAGCAATTTCCAGCAATGTGGTCGAGGATGAAATTGAAATTAAGTATCTCTAAAATCGTGATATATAAATCCCATAGAGATGACTAGTTCTTAACAACTCTATACTTTTATCTTTTTCAAAGTTTCCTGTTTCTGCTTTTCTGACAATAAAGTAAGCTACAGGGTCGAATGATATCACCTTATTTTCGAACTGTTGTGTTCTGTTGTGACAACGATGCACGCAATTACTCCCAATCGCCCTAGCCATGCTGTCCTGCGGTCTATTCAACTTTTATTGGCCAAATTCGAATCGACTGTGAACAGTGAACAATGCACTTACATCAACATAATACGTAATCGGTCGTAAACATCGTCGCTGTCAGAGAGAGTGTACTGGAGACACCGAAGCAGTCTATGCCGACATAAGAACTCGGTCTCTCACAGAAATCAAAAATGTTGGTTCCTGACTAGGGAAGCAACCTGCATCCCTGCAAAATTCCTATCGGACATCTTAAGTTGTAAACATCTTTCGAATTCCTTAAAGATCTTCATCATAAACTGAAACATTTGATATTATCTTCACTATTAGATGTAATATAATACAGCAGCACATTAATAGATTTGATGAATTTGAACAGAAGGAGGAGGAAAATGAGGACATCAGAAAGGGTGTTCATCTTAATATTATAAAAACAACCTGCACAATTATTATAACGAGTTTTAGCACTTGTATAAACCGCGTGCGAAATGCGCGCCCTCTATCGTGCATTAATTGTAATATTAAGAAACCATTCTCAATAACGTAAATATAACCTACTAAATGTCAACCACAATAAAATGAACTGCATAGGAACTGCAAAAGCTTCAGCTTCTATTTGAATGCTGTCATATATTTGTAAATATCATGCATATCGAGGGCGTAATTGGCTTAATATTATTGCAAGCGGTATTTATGACTATGAAGCCGTAGTATTATTGTTTCTGCATGTATGCTATTTTAAATCATTTCTGCTATACGAGCATAGGAATTATTCTATTAAACTACTATCGTAACTGGATAAACTGTATGAAAGTCTGTAAAGAACCAAAGGGCGCTATTGTTTAGTTGAATTAGTTGCTGTAGCATTTCTTGGTATTTAAACAATTCTTAAAATCAGAAATTATACTATGGAGATTGAACGGAGGAAGATTATTAGACAGAAATATTCATCAAATTAATCTTTAAATGAATTAAGGGAAAGTATATTTTTGTAGAGATTATAAGTGTAGTTCATATTTGTTACTCCAGCATCGTTGTAAAATTCTCCAGCCAGGCTAATGCTTCATAATTTATTTTTAATAACTTGCATGGCCTCGTGGCAAGTGAGGCCGAAAAATCTCGTTAGATAGCGTACTAATGACGATCCCAAAAATCTAATGTTTCACAATTCCAAATTTACATACACATTTGTGCAATGCTTATGGCAGGACATTCTCATATATTTTCTTTGCACAAAAATGTTGGCTTCTTTGCTGGAGAAAATTTTAGCCTTTAACACAATATTAAGCAAATGCCTTACCCTGTTACCAAAATCACTCTCTTTAAATCAACACCATTACCGGGCACACTCGCATATATTTCTTTAAATTCCTTTTTCAATTTATTATCGAATCTGAACCCTCATTCGGAAAGCATTCACAGCGAAAAAGGTTGTGTTTTTTATATGAGAAATTTAAATTTGAAATTCCGAAAACGACAAGGAAAAAGCCGAAAAATGGAAATAAACCCTTATTAATATATGTTAACGACTTTGCTCCAATTTCTTTCGGTTTTTCCCTTTTTCCAGATTCCCAAATATCCGGCAAAGGATGGCAGAGAATCAAAGACGGTACAAGTGACAAAACAACAAAGGACCTTAACAAGAGCTGCAAAGTACATAGCAGGGAAAAGTTGTATTAAACACCATACGCGAAAAAAATACAAAAAAATAAAATAAAGATGGATCGACCGAAGCACGAGGGAACGAACGGACGGACGGCAGAAATAACCTACAAAACAGAAAAAAAAAAAAAACAGAAAACAAGAAAATTGTTAAATCCATAGCAAAACAAAAACAATGACACAACAACAAAGGGAAACGAATGACTGAACGTCAAAGCGAAAATTGTCTACAATAACAAATTCAAAAGCGTTCAACTTCTTCGATGTGGATGGCACCAGTTTTGTGAAAAGTGGTTGGTTTGGTAATAAGATAAAGCCAGTAGCGGCAGCAGTATTACAGCGCACTATATGTGTGTCATCGATTCCAAATCCAAATACACACTCTCTGCAATTTACCACCGTACACTCACGCCGAG